>JALIZH010013095.1:0-46231 GCA_030522465.1 Rhipicephalus appendiculatus
ACTACTACTACTACTAATAATAATAATAATAGTAATAATAATAATAATAATAATAATAATAATAATAATAATAATAATAATAATAATAATAATAATAATAAGAACCACCCCAAAAGCTATTGTAGAGACTCGGCAGCATATTCCCTTCGGCTCTTTTTGAATGGTTAAAAACTGGACGCAGTCTCGGTGATGTGAGACAAAGCGTTCTTACAGCCAACCAAGGGACCTTTTCTGGTAGTAGGCGCAAGAAAAAACATGGCGATGCTTGCACTAAGCGGCGCAAGGCTTGAAATAGCGAAACTGCACGATCCTGAAGACTGATCTCATTGCTTCTAAATTGTTTCTAGGCCTTAGCTAGGTGCTGAAGGCTTTTTCTAGGCGGCTTCTACTATAGGTCGTTGCTAGGCTTTAGCTATAGGTGAGGCTAGGTTGTTTCTACGTTGATTCTCAGTGCAGAGAGGTTCTAGTTAAACCACAGGGAATCACCGACACGACACGGATGTCCAAACTCCAAAGGCAGAAACTCGCGCTGAAACCAAGCGTTCGCACCTCTCACATATCTACGGGCCCGCCATCATTGGCATAAGCCTTTTATCACTTCGGGCCCTTCTCGCAGCCGCCGTTGCCTTTCCCGTTCCCTACTATTCTCTCGTTGTACGTACGCGGGTTCTTGGGCTCACCGCCGTCGCTTGGCAGCTATTTGTTGAGCTAACTGTACTTTTTTTATTTTTAGTGAACCAGTGGTGAGCAGTGGGATTTGCCCAATTTCTGAGACACATACCCGTTTATGATGCTGATAGTTTTCACGTAAGCCGCACGGCACATGCCCGTAGGCCGCACAAATTACGGCTAGCTTAAACAGCTTTGATGTTAGAAACAAGGAGTGTAGACTGTCACAGCCGTTGGATGCATACGCACGCAAACCGAACATGCGAGACCGTGTCTACTAGCGCCATCACAGCCTAACTCAATACGGAAGGCATGTATACTGGCCAGGTAAATTCGCTGCCCGCCGCCAGATCGCAGCACGGCGCATTCAAATCTCCAGTACATCGCGCCCATAACCATCGCGCCGTTAGTGTGAGATAATCAGGCATGCTGATGTAGCCGGCAGTTAATGTAAATGGAAACATTAAGGAAAAGGGAGGGAAAAGGAAAAGTGATTTAAAGAAAAATAAAATATGGCAATTTTCATGATACGAAAAAATAAATAAATAAATAAATAAATGAATAAGATTTTTGAATACTCCAGCATACATCTTCAATGTCCTCTTTTTATCCTAATGCTTTTTCTTCTGTTGTTATTATTATTATTATTATTATTATTATTATTATTATTATTATTATTATTATTATTATTATTATTATTATTATTATTATTATTATTATTTTAATAATCTTACCCATCATTAAGCTTTTGCAGTGAAAGAATAGCTACCCGATTCTTGACCTGTACCACATTGTGGCGACGTGCAGTTGCCTGTCGCGCGATCATCATCATCCCATTAACGCCGTATTCCATTCTCTTCTGCACGAGAGCTCGCGCAACGTACGTGGTTTGCTATTGACTGGACCATGCCAGCTCGAGTGCAGTTTTTGACCGGGTTTGGAACGAGGTGCATTGCGACCGCTCGAGCTCCCTTCGATTCTGCCGTACCTGCTGGTATACTCCTGCTTCTCAGAGTGCACGCCGCGACCTCCAATAACTCCCGGATTCCTCATGCGACCGTGGTTCATCCGTAGCATGTGATGCAGGCTCCAGACCTACCATCGGGAGAGTTTTCGTCGTCACAGTCCAGAATGCGTAGGATCATCGGCCGTACTTCAGCCCGAGACGGTTGCCGCAACATCCGAGCAGCCACCTGTAACCCAACCATGCACACCGGTAATGTTTGTCTCGGAGCTCTCCACACCGTTACTCCAGCGCTGTGCTTTCGGTCCCCTTCGGCTTCGAACTTGCCGAGACCGTCACCTTTGTTGGGCGGCCAAGACCCAGTCCGATGCCACCTGAGGCAAATCCTGTCAGGACTTCAGCCATGAGACCTACGGAAGGATTTTGTCACCAGCGTGACTGGGGCAATTGCTAAAAGTTGGTGCTACTCGAGGCGCAATCGCTGTCGTCCGAGCCTTTGTGCTTTGGTCATGTTCGCGGGGGGACTTGGGCCGGTTGTGGTGGCGACTTCCGTGATGTGTCGTCTATTCTCCTGGGTGATTACTACTCACCGTTTGGTCTTTTCTTCGTGATTTTACCAAGTACGAACGGCTCTCTACCAATGTTATTTGATCTCTGAGTTTTATATAATTGTTTCAGATGTCTTTTACAACTATAAGTATTAATTTGTACAAATAAATGTTACGTAGCGAAAACTGTGATCCCGTCTTCCTTAGTATAACACTTGCAAGCTACATCCACCCTATATGTGATATACATCCCAACAGTGTAGGAAGTAGTGAAGGGTAATTAAACGAGAATCCGCAGAAGTCAGAACATGGCACATTGCTCGGATTCTCGTAGCTTTACATTGATATGTTGTTGTGACTTGTCACTGGCCAGTCACATTCGCTATTGATTAATTAGTGATTATTATTTAAATAATTAATTTACTATATCCTAACCCAAGCAAAGGTCGCACGGAATTAGAGGGGAGCGAGTTATAGAAAAATCTGGACAAAAAGATAGTGACGCGCCACTGCCTGTAGGCGGTCGACGCGCAAGTGAATTGATATGATCCCCTTGTGCACTGCCCGTAGAACGTGCTTTTCAAGTGGTGGAGGACACTGGAAGAGTTCTGCACGAGAACCGCCGAAGGCTCTTTTACATAATGGGGCCTCTTAACTCAGTAGCCATCCAGGCTGGTAGCTATGGGTGGTTGAAAGCGCGTGAGCTGAAACGTGTGGATATAGTTTTATAACATGGCCCGTGTAAGCGCAGTACTGTAAATGGAACGAGAACGGGGCCGCACGTAGGCACTGCCCCGGCGACCCCAGGATGTATGGGCTTGGGGCTTCGCGCATGCACAGTACCACCACCCCAACGTCCTGGCTACGCAATCCGCTGGGGTACCCAGCAATAAAACTCTCTAGTATCACTAGAGAGTTTTATAATAGTGTTCGTAATGATTATGTTGCTTCGGTGCGTGAGCTATATTAGAAATATGACGTGCGTACCCAAGTTGTTAGCGTATGACGTATGCGCAGTGGCACCAAATGGCAGCGCAAAGCTCTGCGTACCAGTGATGTTCCGTCCTGGACAGAAGAATTCCCTTTACGAGGCCCGAAAATTCCCTATTTCCGGCATTTTTTCCCCGCATAAATCGCCAAAAATCCCCGCATATTTCCCTGCACAAAAAAAGTTTATATATATATATATATATATATATATATATATATATATATATATATATATATATATATATATATATATATATATATATATAGTGTTCGACGTGGTTCAGGCTCTTCCCATCGCTTTCTCTTCTTTCCTGCCCAACTCAAAGCATCGCCTCTGAGATCGGCTTTTAATACTACGAAGGAGCTACCTTGGAGCTCGCTTTAAGCGGTATGCGATGCGGAAAGAATGCTGTACATGCTCATGCACACGGCCACTGCATAAGAAGAAAAGTTTATTATTGTTGTTTTTTTTTTTAGGTAGCAGCACCATATTGTTTTAGCGAAGCGTAGGAAATATCCGCTTTTTCGTTCATACCGTCGCATGGTCAGCGCAGCGTAATAAACTCTGCAGTGTTTATCATTACGTATCTATGCATTTTCTAAATGAACACACACACTGCCGAATACGTACGTATTTGTATTGCGCCTCAAATATGCGTTATATATGCTTTTTGATTGACAATGTTCATAAGTATGAACAGATTCACCAGATCAAGATGGGCGGGCTTCGAGCACGGGCTTAAACTTTCGCCGGGCAGCTGAATCGCTGGCCACACAAACCAGCAGTCAGTCAAATCAATGTCATCAATGTTTCTGCGTTGAATTATCCCAGGAAAGGCTATGGTCTTTAAAAACCAACCTTAGAGGCTGTGGTTTGGCGCGCTACATGCGCCAGAAACGATTGCGACGTGCGAAAGCCTCATGTCCACAGTCTTTTGATCGTTATAAAAAAAAATTCGCCCCCCCCTCAAAATTCCCTGTAATATCGCGAAGATTCCCTTTTTCCCTTTCGTCCAAAATGACTGTCGAAAATTCCCTGAAAAAGGGAAAATTCCCTGCACGGAACATCACTGCTGCGTACCCTATTCTAAAACTGCCTACTTTTGCAACAGCGAAAACACCTTCGTTACTCTGCACCAAATCAGTGCTGAAGTGAGCGATTTATGATTGAATCTCAGCAATTCTGAATTTGAAGGATTCATGCAGTACCTATTTATAGTTTCGCCGAAAGACTTTGCATTCAGTGATATAACTGAAAACGTCGCGGTCGTTTGCACACACGCGTGGCTTCTTTTGGCTACTTTTACTGCCCGTGGCTCAAGTTCGCTACATTTTGGCCAGTTTTTCTCATATTTTGCCTACTTCTTTTTCTTGTTTTTTTTTTCGTTTCTATTGGGCAACTCTGGGCCAACCACACACGAGCGTTGCCTTGTGGACAGCAGACGCTTTAATGGCACCTCGGTTCCGTCACTCCCGTCGCTTCGCCATGAATGACGTGACACGCACAATGTTTGAAATAATCAAGGGAAGCCAGGTAGGCAATTCGAGGTAATCAATAAAATTCATTTGCAAAGAATCTGCGTATCACCCCAGCTATTTGGCATAAATCCCATAAACTTGCAAAGGAACTGATCCATCGAATTTTATTAAGAAAAGAAAAATCGCCGCAGTCGGCCTCCAAGTTAGATAGTTGAAAGTTATTTAGAGCGACTGAATGGGCGCCAAGAGATGGGGAAACGCAGCCGAGGACGGGAGGGGGTTAGCCCCCTCCGAGGACGGGAGGGGGTGGTGAAATTAAGAAATACGCAGGCATAAAAAATAAAATCAGCTCTCGCAGCGCAGGGTCAATAGGAGATCAAAAGGAGATGCCTTCTCAGAGATAAGTATTGCAAACACCACATGTGAGCGAAGAAAATTATGTGCCTTCACCCGAAAGAAAAAGATGCGTACTGCCCGTACTGCCGTAGCGCCGTGAAAGGATTGGCGTCACAATAAGACAACACTCGTAATTACTTCAATATATGATGTCGCATTTATACGTACTACTACAAATAATTTTTAAACATATTAAAACGGAACTAGCTACCCGATTATTGGTCTACGCCCCATTGTGGTTGCGTGCTATTTCGTGTGCAAACATCATCATCGGCACCATCTGAATATCGTGTTCCATTCTTTTCGGCACCAGACCTCGTGAAACGAGTTCGGCTTCTGACTGCACGACGAGAAACTTGCATGCCCTTTCAGGCCTGGTTTGGAATGACGTCCGCAGCCACCTTTAGAGCAGCCTTCTACCCTGACGTCTCCGCTGGAGATTCCGCTGTATGTGCACGCTGATCCTTCCAGTCTCACTCGAATTGTTCATGCCATCGTGGTTGATCCACAGCTGTGATGGAGACCCAAGCGCTACCATCGCAAGTGATCTCGTCATCTCAGCCAGAATGCGTAGGATCACCGGCAATACTCCACCCAGAGCATGTTGCCGCTACACCCGAGAGGCTACCTGTATCCCAACCAACGACCCCGGTAATCTTTGTCATGGAGCTGCCCGCGCCGTCACTCGACCACTGCGCACCAGGCCACCTTGGGCTTCGAACTTCCCGACACAGCCGTGTGTGCATGACGGCCGATACCCAGCCTAAAGCCGCATACCGTAAATCCTGTTAATGCGTCAGCCATCAACTCCCGAATGATTATGACAGCAGTATGGGCAAGAGCATTGCCCGGAGTGACTGTGATATACGGGCACACTTGCGAGTCTCCAGGCAATTGTGCTTTGCAAATACACTTGCACCGGTTTCAGTGATGAGACTGATGACTTGCATGCTGTCAGGTCCATGCGCACCGGAGATTACTCTTCAAAGTTTGGTCCTTGCCCTAGGTGCCTAGCGAGGACGAACAATTTCCTACCAATTTATCTTTATATGTTTCCTTTATTTGTTCCTTTCATATTTATTTCGTAACTATTATCATTATTTTCCATAAATAAATGTTAGCTAACGAAATGCGTTGGTCCCGTTTTTTTAATATAACTGGTAATAACGTCTACTCCCAGCTGTGATTTACATACACAGCGCACGAACGGTTAAACGGGAATAAATTGGGACATCCGATATTCAAACTAAGGCACCGATGGGATATTCTCGTACCATTACATTCTGAAATTCATGCGGCTTGTCATTGGCCAGCCATCGTCGTTTCAATTAATTATTTATTTATTTATTTACTTATTTATTTATTTATTTATTTATTTATTCATTCATTCATTGTGCCCTCAGTGTCGCTTTCCACTATAGAGAGGAGGGGTCATTATTATATGATAAACAGAAGCGTACATAAAATTTATTAGACACCTTTAGAAACAGAGTCGATATTCGAACTCGCGATATCCCGCTTAAGCAATCATGCCCCTGGAAAATCGACTCCTTCGGCTTGTCGTTCCTTGCACAGTACTGCGCTTACACGGGCCATGTTATAAAAATGTATCCACACGTTTCAGCTCACGCGCTTTCAACCACCCATGGCTACCAGCCTGGATGGCTACCGAGCTAAGAGGCCCCATTATGTGAAAGAGCCTTCGGCGGTTCTCCTGCAAAACTCTTCCAGTGGAATCCATCACTTGAAAAGCACGTTCTACGGCAATGCACAAGGAGATCGTATAAATTCGCTTGCGCGTCAACCGCCTACACGCAGTGGCGCGTCACTGTAACTTTTTGTTCAGATTTTTGTATAACTCGCTCCCCTCTAATTCCGAGTGACCTTTACTTGGGTTACGATACTGTAAATTAATTATTTAAATAATAATCACTGATTAATCAATAGCGAATGTGACTGGCCAATGACAAGTCACAACCACATATAAATGTAAAGCTACGAGAATCCGAGCAATGTGCCATGTTCTGAATTCTGCGGATTCTCGTTTAATTACCCTTCACTACTTCCTACACTGTTGGGATGTATAGCACAGGTAGAGTGAATGTAGATTGCAAGTGTTATACTAATAAAGATGGGATCACAGATTTCGCTACGTAACATTTATTTGTACAAATTAATATTTGTAGTTGTAAAAGACAATTATATAAAACTCAAAACTCAAATAACATTGGTAGAGAGCCGTTCGTGCTTGGCAATTACATGAAGCGAGGACCAAATGGTGGCAAGTAATTACCAAGGTGAATGGACAACACATCACGGAAGTCTCCACCACAACCGGCCCAAGTGCCCCCACGAACATGACCAAATCACAAAGGCTCGGACGACAGCAATTGCGCCTCGAGTAGCACCAGCAGCTTTTAGCAATTGCCCCAGTCACGCTGGTGTCACAATCATCCGTATGTTTCATGGCTGAAGTATTAACAGGATTTACCACAGGTGACATCGGACTGGGTCTTGGCCGCCCGGCAAAGGTGACGGTCTCGGCAAGTTCGAAGCCGAAGGTGACCTGGTGCACAGCGCTGGAGTAACGGTGTGGGCAGCTCGATGATAAAGACAACCAACGTCCTTGGTTGGGTTACAGGTGGCTGCTCGGATGTTGCGGCAACCGTCTCGGGTTGAAGTACGGCCGATGATTCTACGCATTCTGGCTGTGACGACGAAAACTCTCCCGATGGTAGCTCTGGAGCCTGAATCACAGCCACGGGTAAACCACGGTCGCATGAGGAATCCGGGAGTGATTGGAAGTCGCAGCGTGCACTCAGAGCAGCAGGAGTATACCAGCAGGTACGGCAGAATCGAAGGGAGCTCGAGCGGTCGCGATACACCTCGTTCCAAACCCCGTCAAGAACTGCACACTAGTTGGCATAGTCAAGTGAACAGCAAACCACGTACGTTGCACGAGCTCTCGTGCAGAAGACAATGGAATACGGCGTTAATCTGATGATGATGTTCGCGCTACAAGCAACTACACGTCGCCACAATGTTCTAACAATGTGGTGCAGGCCAAGAATCGGGTAGCTATTCTTTCACTCTGAAAGCTTAATGATGGGTAAGATGACGATGATGATAATAATAATAATAATGATAATAATAATAATACTAATAATAATAATAAGAAGAAGAAGAATAATAATAATGGTGATGATGATAACATCAGAAGAAAAAGCAGAAGAATAAAAACAGGACATGAAAGATGTATGCTGGAGTATTCAAAAATCTGGTTCATTTCTTTATTTATTTTTTCGAATCATGAAAATTGCCATAGCCTATTTTTTTAATCACTTTTCCTTTTCCCTCCCTTCTCCTTAATGTTTCCATTTACATTAACTGCCGGCTTCTTGGCCAATTCCCACAGCGGGTAGCAGTCAAATCTAAGGAACAAGCAAAGAATACTGAGCAGAAGGAATACGTACGAATACGTCTGGTATGGTATTAAAAAAAAATATTAGGAATAAGCACATTCACAAGAAAGCCAAAGCAAATCAAGACAGGCGACCATTTCAAAGAGAAACAAGATTTTGGTAGAGAGAGGAACGTAAGCGACGAAGGTCATATGACGTTCCTTCACGCAACACAAAAAGACGATGCCTACTGCCACAACGCCGTGTCAGGTTTGACGGCAGAATAGCACAGCACTCGTAATTACTTCATGCAGCACATGCGCATAAGCATTATTTTAATGTCATCAATAAATTTCCAAGCTATAAAAGTGATAGTATCGCTACCGGTTCCTGGCCTGCCACCCCTCTAGCGAAGGGCGTGCCATGGAGTTCATCACCATCATCATTATCGCTTAACGCCGTGTTCCATTTTTCTTTTCGGCACGAGACCTCATGCAGCGTGTTTCGCTTCTACGTGGTCTCGCTCTTTGTCGGCAGGTTTGGAACAAGGTGCATCACGACCCTTCGATATCTTTTGGACCGTTCCGTATCCGCTGGAGGTCTCGCCGTTCTACGCACACGCTGGTCCTTCCAGTCACACCCCTATTGCTTATGTCAGCGTGGCTCATCCACAGCTGTGACAGCCACTTCAGCGCTACAGTCGCAGGAGTTCGCGTCATCTCAGCCAGAATGCCTCGGAACTCCGGCCCTATTACAAGCCGAGTCTGTTGCCGCAACATCCGAGCAGCCTCCTGTAACCCAACCGACTACATCGGTAGTCTTTGTCATGGAGCTGGCCACACCGTTACTCGACCACCATGCGCCAGACCACCTTGGGCCTCGACCTTCCCGACGCAGCCACCTGGGCATGACTGCAAGAACCCAGCCCGAAGCCACTTGCCTGTCGTAAAACCGGTTCATGCTTCAGACGTCAAGCCTCCGGAAAGATTGTGACAGCAGCATGAGCAAGACCATCGCTCGGAGTGACGCGGTTGTAGGGGCACACATGCGAGTGACCAAGCAGTTGTGCTTTGCAAATGTATTTCGTAGGTTGCAGTGATGACTTCGGTGGGGTCAGGTCCATGCGCATCGGAGGCTACTTCCCGCAGTTTGGACTTCGCCTTGCGTACTTAGCGAGGAAGAACAGTTTTCTACCGATGCAGCATTATCTTTGTCCTTTATTTATTTCCTTCAGATTTCTTTCGCCATTGTAATCATTATTTTGCATAAATAAATGTTATATGACGAAATCTGTCGATCCCGATTTTTTAATACAACATCTGCCAATAGTGTATATTCCAAGTTGTGGCAGACATAGCACAGCGCAAGTACGATTGAACGGAAATTAACTGGGACATTGTAATATTCAAATTACGGCGCTGGTGTAGAATTCTGGTAACTTCACATTCTTGAATTCATGCGGCTAGTCATTGGCCAGCTATCGCCTCTTTATTTATTTATTTTATTTATTTAGTTAGTTAGTTAGTTGTTAGTTAGTTAGTTAGTTAGTTAGTTAGTTAGTTAGTTAGTTAGTTAGTTAGTTAGTTAGTTAGTTAGTTAGTTAGTTAGTTAGTTAGTTAGTTAGTTAGTTAGTTAGTTAGTTAGTTAGTTAGTTAGTTAGTTAGTTTACCCTCACTGTCATTTCCCATTGCAGAAGGAAGTGGTCATTATTAGATGATTACCAGAAGCGTATGCAAGGTGTATTAGAAAGCTTGGGAAACAGCCTAAAAATCTCGCGATATCCTGCTACCATGACCTTAGAAAATAGACGACTCCCTCAGCTTCTTGTTTCTTGTGCAGTACACAACTTACATGAGCCATTTCCTTTAAAAAATCCACGCGTTTTAGCTCACGCGTTTTCAACCACCCATGACTGCGACCCTTCAATGTTACTGCGCTAAGAGGCCCCATTATGTAAAAAAAAAAAAATCTTCATGGTTCTTCTGCAAAGCTCTTCTAGTGTCTTCCATAATTTGAAACGCAAGACAGTGCTTCTGCTCGCCAGTGTTTTCTGCTGTCAAATATAGGAAAGTTTAATTTCCGACTTATCTGTTGTGGGAATTCTTTACATCAAAAGGGACTCATAAGTGAGATCTAGGTTATAAGTTCATGCTGTATCGCAGAAAAAGGATGCGTATGTACACAGTGCCATTAATTGGTGATTTAGACTTGAAAATAAAAAAAAGCATGGTTGATCCCTCCATCGTAGGAATTCTGTATGACACGAAAGTAAAACATGTCCTTACAGAAGTAGTTAAATGTTTACTGTACATTGACATAAGAGAGCTTGCACAATGTCTTTTGGTGTTTGACAGCTATAGCACCCTTTAACGTGAATTCACCCATGTTGACGCTTGGTGGTACATCTCCATCCCGACGACAAACGTCCATGCTTAATGATTAAACAGACCTTTGTGGTAGCTGTAGCAGTTAACAGTGAGAGCGGAATCAGAGAAAGCGGTATGACAGGCCGAAGAGCGTCGCTGATTGTCCACAGAACTTGGGCTAAGGTCGCGTACTTGTGGCATGTTAAAGGGTTATGGAAAACCACGGGCCTACTGGAGGGAAACGCAACGCGCGTCGTGTCACCCCTGTTGGCCGGCCGTAATTTTTCTCGGGGCGAGCCTAAGCGGCGAACGCGGTGTTACATACAGCCAGGCTAGGCAGGCACGCGTCGCATAGCTATTTTTGGTATACATACAGCCAGGCTAGGCAGGCACGCGTCGCATAGCTATTTTTGGTTACATACAGCCAGGCTAGGCAGGCACGCGTCGCATAGATATTTTTGGTATGGACGGATGCTCTGAGCAGGCGGACGCTTGGGCCAAGGTCGCCCCCCTGGCGGTTTGTTAAGGCGTCAACAAAAGTGCTCTTTTTCCTATTGAAAACGCACCGAATTGGTACGGACGCGTAGCAATGACGCGTTGAAGGAGCTAATTTTGGAGGTCACGGTCTTGATGCATTACCACCCCGCCGACCAAGAGCACTGTGAGAGGACAGTGTAGCTGTAAAAGGCGCCTTTGTAGAGCTTTGAGAGTGCGTCACCGGGGCGCAGTGGACAGCGTGCCCGGCTGCTGCTGTCGCGGACCCAGTGGTCGTGAGTTCGACTCCCGTTGATGGAACTTTCTTTCTTTGGAAGCTCATCGTGTACATTTTTAGACGTCATTTCCGTGATGGAAATACATCATCGAAGTATTGGTATACCCCGTCATAAAACACTTTCGTATTACAAATTAACCTATCATATTAGCGCAACCATGTCAATTCATGTTTCACATTTATATGCGGCAATAATTAGATGTTACGATGTGCCTATACGGCCATGTATAAAACACCTAAATGATTTCTTCAGTTGGCATTGCCTCGGTGCATTTCTTAAACTTCAATATGTGTTGTATGTTCCGTTATGATACCATTAATTCTGCTTCTCATTGCCTGTCATTCTGATTTTTAAACAGGGCTATATACTTAATTAAGCGTTCCGCACGGGATGGACCAAGGCCAGAAAATATTACAATCACTGTAGTTTTTTCTTTTGCCGTTATCATATTATTCTTTTCGGGATTTGGTTAGGGCTGTTTTCGGAAGATTTATGGTCGTGCCCGTATGATCGAGACGATTCGTCAAATTTCAGGGGTCTCCCTGGCAAATCGCGAGAATTCGTAGGTTCATCATCATCATCATTAGCCTGTCTACGCCCACTGCAGGGCAAAGGCCTCTCCCATGTTTCGCCAATCAACCCGGTCCTGTGCCTTTCTGCTGCCACGTTATACCTGCAAACTTCTTAATCTCATCTACCCACCTAATTTTCTGTCTCCCCCCTCACGCGTTTGCCATCTCTTGGAATCCAGTCAGTTACCCTTAATGACCAGCGGTTATATGGTAACAAAACCTTAGCGAAACGTAGTAATGTTAACAGGGTGGTAGTAAAGGCTGTAGTTAATAACCTTTACCACTATTTTTTTATGAGTGTAGGATAGGTGTAAACATGGTTCTTTAAGCGGTGGAACGAACCGGTGGAGCATTGCGTAAGAACCCCTGGATATTGTGCGTACAGAATGGAACCTGAACGTGCGCTGCATTTCAAGGTTGCCTGCAACAGGAGCGGAAAGGGTGTGAGCTGTAGAGCCCGAAGTTGCTGAATATCTGGAGCAATACGAGACGTGCGAAGATTCCCAGATTCAGCAGCGACGCCATGGCTTAGTTGGTTTAAGCGCCCGTCTAGTAAACAGGCGATCGGGAGTTCGAATCTCGCCGGTGCCTCGAAAATGTCTTTCTTTATTTTAACGATCCTTGCGCAAATTACATGCTCCGAAGCAATAGAAAACGGGAACCTTCCTATGGCCTGCACGTCATTTTCTTTTTTCGTTGGAATGGGTGCGCTCACGGTCTATGTCCTTCTCTTTACTGTGACAGCACATCCGTCCATCGCATTTGGGTCACGATGACCGCTGTCGTCATCGACGAGTCTCCTGCTTCGATTTCTCACGACTTAACGGTACTACGTCACACCCACTTTCGCCATCGCGAGTGGGCCAAAAAAAATAAGTGTGCCCCCCCGGCTCCACTGAGATTGGCACCCATACCAGTTGGGCAATGTGCTTTTGGGAGTTGAACGCGTGTAAGACTCAGCTTATCTTTCAGCAACTAAGGTTGCGATTTGGGCCTGTTGGTTTGCCATTAGAATGCACTTACAACAGTTTTATTTCGAGAGTTGCGTGACCTTTTATACACATGCCACCAACACTGCGCATGTCCCGAGATTTCACATTACACGCGTGCACTCCCACTCAAATACGATATCTCCTTCATAGACAAAGCAATGGATGGCTCGCTGATGCATATATCTTGTAGTTCAGAGATGCGCTGAGTTTCTATTATCAACCGCGTCATTTCATTTCTTCTTCTGGCTATGATAGTGCATTGTTCAAACTCAGGTCTGCACCCGCAATCCCTGCAGTGGATTGCCAACCAGCCCCCTGTTTTATTCCTGACATTATTAGCGTGCTCGCGTAGCCTATCCTTAATGCACCGGGATGACTGACCTATGCAAAAGCGATCAAATGGTAAATGCATACTGTAAACTATGCTTCTTTACATGAAACGTGCTTGGTGCAATGCTGCTTATTGCATATCTTCTTTTTTCTGCTTTTTCCTTCAGTCATTTTGCATAGTTTTGCCAGTTTATCGGGGGGCAGAAAACAGCAATTTAACCTCAGCACGCTGGGCAGTTTTCTTTAAATTGTGCGATAGCCTATATGGATATATAGAATTAGAGTAGTCTTTTGTACTTCAGGTACTGGACGTGTGTCATTGCTAGAATTTCGTATGGTTTTCAGTAGCTTTTCTGACACAGAAACTACCATCTGTCTCGGGTATCCAGCCTCTAACAGACGTGTACATTGCTGGGCCAAACTATAGCTTCCATCAAATGTGGGCAGGATTTTCCAAGGCGTTCTTGACGCACATATTTACGATTGCCCGCTTGGTTAGTTTCGAATGTGCAGAGTTAAATGGCAGGATGGGTTTTTTAGCTCGTGGCTCGTAGCACAGGCACACATGACTTTCTTTAAAAACGAACCTTATGTCTCAAACCCGAATGCTTCCTTCACTCGGTAATTCATGGGCTATCTGCAGGGATTCCAGACATTTTCCTGCAATCGACAGTACTTTGTCAACTTCTCGCTTAAAATTTGATGCATCGCAATCTAAAAGGAACATAAAATCGTCAACGTATCTAAAACATTCACACACCTTTGTTGTTAGTAGTTCGGTAGCAAGTGTTCTGTCTAGGTGTGATAAAAACAAGTCACTAAGAATTGGTGCTATGCATGACCCTATGCATACGCCTTTCTTTTGCAAAAAGAAACCGTCTCTTCACCTAATGAACGTGGATTTAAGATAGAACTGAAGAAGCTCCAGAAAACTTTCGCTGGCAAGTCCGGTCGCATTTTGGAAGCGTACCACTCCGACATTGTCGATAGCTTTTTCTACGCATTTGAGAATATCTTCATGGGGTAAAGAGTAGTAAAGGTCGGTTACGTCGATCGAAACCGCTTGAAAATTCTTTTCTGGATGCGAATTTACGTATTGCAAGACGTCGTATAAATTCTTTATAAGATATGGGTCATTTATGGGGAGAAGCTTAAGTTTTTCCTGTAGAAATAGGCCATAGGCTTTTGCCAAGCGTCGCGCTCTGAAACTACAACCCTCAAGGGGTGCGTCAATTTTATGCGTTTTTACGCAAAAAAAAACACATCCAAATAATCACCAGTGCTCTTTTCTATACATTTTCGTAGTTTTTGAAGGTTTAGTCGCGTACATATCTTCTTAGCCTCGTTATTCAGTTTTTGCAAGCGGATACTTTCGTGCATATTAAAGAGTCCAGAAATGACGTGTCCTGCTTTGTATCTAAACGTGCCAGTTTTCAAGATTGCGAACCCGCGCTCTTTATCAGCTTGCAATACTTGCCGGTCATGGTCGGCTAAATATCGTGCAACCCGATTTCGCGTCTTATAGTCTGTCCGGTATTCTGGTATCGCAAAGGCGTAGCATGTGCTATAGCTATAGCTGCCACCATGTCAAGTGGCGCCAGTTATGAACAAAAAAAAAAACAACAAACCCGTAATCTTTGTTCTCCGGTCGATTCCACGGAAGATCAAAAAACGTGGTATACTTGATGTCTCCGATTTTTCTGCTAATTTTGTATATTATGCCCGCATGATCGAATAGCGCGAAATCACAATTTGTTTTCAAATAAAAAAAATTTTTAACCAGTGAAAAATCGACAAGCGTCGCCGGCTGACGATGGCCATTTTACGAAGAGTGCGTTTTCGCGAATTCGCTATCATGCTATCAGCCACGCAAGCTCTATATCACAAATATATTTCTGCGTGGCACAAATAGAAGTAAAGGAGAAATAGCTCATATGATGTTCTCTAATTCTGGGCAACTTATGTATCTTTAAAAATTCTCGAAAAACGCCGTGTTTTTGATTGAAACTCGCTCGTTTTTGGGGCGCAATTTCGGCTTCTGTGAACGCCATAGCTTGTTCATATTTACAGCATTGATAGGCCTTTATGTGAATAGTTATCTCCTGCATTTGTATCTGTCTAGTAATTTTTGAAGTAATGAATTTTATAGCTCAAAACATCAAAAAAGCAAAACTGTTGGTCAATTTAAAAATCTATTATAAAAAAAACCCATTCTGAATTTTGCTCAAAATTATTTGGATTGTTCTCAGAGGACTGCACGATGATATTCTAGAAAAACATGTTGCATCATTTTTATCAGAACAAACTTGCAAATTTTCAAACATTGTGTTTACACAGTGTGTTCGTTACTGCGTAAATGACATCTCTTGTGGCAAGAAAATACGATAACACGCTTTTTTTCTTCTCTGAGGTTGCGAAAGAACAATAATGAGGCATTTTCGGGTAGTGGAAGGTGTTGTGCAAGAAAACTACCATTTTATGAAATGCATTTGAGTATACATCTTAACGCTTTTGCGCAAAAAACGCGGGGACGAGGATAAGCAACACAAAACGCGCGCAACTGACAACTCTTGTGGTGCTTCTTCTTATCCCCACGTTTTTTTGCACCAAATAGTTAAAATGAAAGTTTTCCAACTAGCCCGGTTCGCAGTTTTGCTTTAGTGCATTTGAGTAGTTCGCGATCATCATTGCAGTCCTCGTAGACGGGCAAGATGCACCTTTTCATGTCTGTGTATTTACTTTTTTTTTCAATAAACGTGCCAACGCAAAACCAATGATGCTTAACGAAAAGCTGTGTAGATGAGGGTTACCTTCTAACACGGTTATAAATTAAGAATCCACAAACGGCGACAATGCCGACCGGCGAGCACCGCAGTGCAACCTGAGGACCACCGCCACAAATGCTTCGCACTGGTTTGCCGCTCTGCAGCTCCGAAGGCTGGGACGTAGATTGCGTAGGTTACATGATATGTACTTCTTTGCGCGTCGCAGCCCGACCCCTTCTCTGGATGCGCACCGTACACGGATCGTGTTGGAGATCGAGTGGCCCGCGCTCCGCGCCATAGTGTAAGCAGAGTAGCGTACGTTGTGCGGGCGCGCGCAACGCTCGGCGGTTTAATACGGTCAGCATTCGAAGTGGTTGCGCAATTACAAGGCAAGCCAAAGAAAACTGACCTGATCAGTACACCTGCCTACGAGATCGAGTGTTCGCAGAAATGAAAAAGGAAGTAGGGGAAACTCTTTACTCCTGTGTGAGACATCCTGTCACGGTATGTTTGCCAATGCAGACCAGGTGAGATTCACACAAAACATGCTTCGTCCGTTGCCAGAACTACTGCCACTGAGATCATGTTTTAAACTCTGTTAAGCGCATATGGTTTGAAAATACACAATTTTGTGCCAGCAAAACTCGACCTTTCGACTACTACTTTCTAGAAGCTCGTTGCCTTTCCTGAAGAGACGTTGCCTTTTATAACAACCTTTTCAATTCTGGCACAGCACGACATAATAAGAGACGCATTGAGATATTCTATTGGTTAGCAATTTCCAGCCAAGCAGAAGAAAGAAAAAAGGAAGGCACGACTGGAGGGGCTGCCTTTGGACTGAGGGATAACAAACACAAGCGAAGTCGCGAAATACTCAAATGCATTTCATTGAAGTGGTCGTTTTCTTGAACAACACCTTCCACTCCCCGAAAATGCCTCATTATGGTTATTTGGCAACCTCAGAGAAGAAAAAAAAAGCATCTTATCGTATTTTCTTGACACAAGAGATGTCATTTACGCAGTAACGAACACACTCTGTAAACACAATGTTTGAAAATTTGTAAGTTTGTTCTGATGAAAATGATGCAGCATGTTTTCCTAGAATATCATCTTGCAGTCCTCTGAGAACAATCGAAATAATTTTCAGCAAAATTGAGTATGGGTTTTTTTTATAATAGATTTTTAAATTGACCAACAGTTTTGCTTTTTTGATGTTTTGAGCTATAAAATTCATTACTTCAAAAATTATTAGACAAATACAAATGCAGAAGATCACTATTCACATAAAGGTCTATCAATGCTGTAAATATGAACAAGCTATGGCGTTCACGGAAGCCGAAATTGCGCCCCAAAAACGAGCGAGTTTCAAAAACACAGCGCTTTTCGAGAATTTTTAAAAATACATAAGTTGCCCAGAATTAGAGAACATCATATGAGCTATTTCTCCTTTACTTCTATTTGTGCCACGCAGAAAGATATTTGTGATATAGAGCTTGCGTGGCTGTTAGCATGATCGCGAATTTACGAAAACGCACTCTTCGTAAAATGACCATCGTCAGCCGGCGACGCTTGTCGATTTTTTCTTGGTTCAAAAAATTTTTTATTTGAAAACAAATTGTGATTTCGCGCTTTATATACAAACTTAGCAGGAAAATAGGAGACATCAAGTATACCACGTTTTTTTTATCTTTCGTGGAATCGACCCTCCGGGATTCCAGGAGCGCCCATCGCCACTCGCTAAGTTTATAGCATCGATTGTTTGAGTGTGACTCTCGAAAGCGGTGCCGAATCGACACGAATACTTTGCTGTAGACGCTTAAGAACATTAAACTAAAGCAAATGAAAGCATCAGTTCAGAGCTGACGAACTACAGAGCGCACGACGGCCACTTAATAGATTCGAGGCGAACGTGACCTACTAGGGACAGCTGATCTCCACCAGGAGGTCCGTAGTGGCAGCGATGTTTATGGCCGCGCTGACCGCGCCGCACGTAGGCACTGCCCCGGCGACCCGAGGATGCATGAGCTTGGGGCTTCGCGCATGCGCAGTACCGCCGCCCCAACGTCCTGGCTACGCAATCCGCTGTGGTACCCAGCAAGAAAACTCTCTAGTATCACTAGAGTTTTATAATAGTGTTCGTAATGATTATGTTGCTTCGGTGCGTGAGCTATATTAGAAATATGACGTACGTACCCAAGTTGTTAGCGTACGACGTATGCGCAGTGGCACCAAACGGTAGCGCAAAGCTCTGCGTACCCTATTCTAAAACTGCCTATTTTTGCAACAGAGAAATAACCTTCGTTACCCTGCACCAAATCAGTGCTAAAGTGAGCGATTTGTCCTTGAATCTCAGCAATTCTGAATTTGAAGGATTCATGCCGTACCCATTTATAGTCTCGCCGAAAGACTTTTGCATTCAGTGATATAACTAAAAACGTCGCGATAGTTTTCACACACGCGTGGCTTCTTTTGCCAAAATTTACTGCCCGTGGCTCAAGTTCGCTACATTTTGGCCAGCTTTTCTCATGTTTTGCCAACTTCTTTTTTTTTTCTATTGGGCAACTCTGGGCCAAACACACACGAGCGTTGCCTAAGCAGACGCTTTAATGACACCTCGGTTCTGTCACTTCCGTTGCTTCGCCATGAATGGCGTCACACGCACAATGTTTGGAATAATCGTGGGAAGCCACGTAGCCAATTCGAGGCAATCAATAAAATTTATTTACAAAGAATCTGCGTATATCTTCAGCTATTTGGCATAGGCTAAATGAAATCAACTTGCAAAGAAAATGATCACGCGAATTTTATTAAGAAAAGAAAAATCGCCGCAGTCGACCTTTAAGTTTGATAGCCGAAAGTTGTTTAGAGCGACTGAATGGGCGCCAAGAGATGGGGAAACGCAGCCGAGGACGGGAGAGGGTTGGTTGGGGTGGTGAAATTAGGAAATACGCAGGCATAAAAAATGAAATCAGCTCTCGCAGCACAGGGTCAATAGGAGATCAAAAGGAGATGCCTTCTCAGGGATAAATATTGGCAAAGACCACAACCACATGTGAGCGACGAAAATGACGTGCCTCCACCCGAAAGAAAAATATGCGTACTCCCGTACTGGCGTAGCGCCGTGAAATGATTGTTGTCACAATAAGACAGCACTCGTAATTACTTCAATATATGATGTCGCATTTATACGTACTACTACAAATAACTTTTCAACATATTAAAACGAAACTAGCAACCCGATTATTGGTCTACGCCCCATTGTGGTTGCGTGCTATTTCGTGTGCAAACATAATCATCGCCACCATCTGAATATCGTGTTCCATTCTCTTCGGCACGAGACCTCACGAAACCGTTTGGCTTCTGACTGGACGATGAGAAACTTGCGTATCCTTTCAGGCCTGGTTTGGAATGACGTCCGCAGCCACCTCTAGAGCAGCATTCTACCCTGACGTCTCCGCAGGAGGTCCCGCTGTATGTGCACGCTGGTCCTTCCAGTCTCACCCGAATTGTTCATGTCATCGGGATTCATCCACAGCTGTGATGGAGACCCAAGCGCTTCCATCGCAAGGGCTCTCGTCATCTCAGCCAGAATGCGTAGGATCACCGGCAGTGCTCCACCCAGAGCATGTTGCCGCTACACCCGAGAAGCTACTTGTATCCCAACCAAAGACACCGGTAATCTTTGTCATGGACCTGCCCGCGCCGTCACTCGACCACTGTGCACCAGGCCACCTTGGGCTTCGAACTTCCCGACACAGACACGTGTGCATGGCGGCCAAGGACCAGCCTAAAGCCGCATACCGTGAATCCTGTTGATGCGTCAGCCATCAAGCCTCCCGAATGATTATGACAGCAGTATGGGCAAGAGCATTGCCCGGGGTGACTGTGATATACGGGCACACTTGCGAGTCTCCAGGCAATTGCGCTTTGCAAATACACTTGCACCGGTTTCAGTGATGAGACTGATGACTTGCATGCTGTCAGGTCCATGCGCATCGGAGATTACTTTTCGTAGTTTGGTCCTTGCCCTAGGTGCCTAGCGAGGACGAACAATTTCCTACCAATTTATCTTTATATGTTTCCTTTATTTGTTGCTTTCATATCTATTTCATAACTATTATCAGTATATTCCACAAATAAATGTTAGCTAACGAAATGCGTTGGTCCCGTTTTTTAATATAACTGGTAATAGCGTCTACTCCCAGCTGTGATTTACGTAAACACAGCGCACGACTGGTTAAACGGGAATAAATTGGGACACCTGCAAACTACGGCACTGGTGGGATATTCTGCACCATTACATTCTGAAATTCATGCGGCTTGTCATTACCCAGCAATTGTCGTTTTTCTTTATTTATTTATTTATTTATTTATTTATTTATTTATTTATTTATTTATTTATTTATTTATTTATTTATTTATTGTGCCCTCAGTGTCACTTTACACTATAAAGGGGAGGGGTCATTATTATATGATAAACAGAAGCGTACGTAATATTCATTAGACGCCTTGAGAAACACAGTCCATATTCCAACTCACGATATCCCGCTTAAGCAATCATGCCACTGGAAAATGAACGACTCCTTCGGCTTCTCGTTCCTTGCACAGTACTGCGCTTACACGGGCCATGTTATAAAACTATATCCACACGTTTCAGCTCACGCGCTTTCAACCACCCATAGCTACCAGCCTGGATGGCTACTGAGTTAAGAGGCCCCATTATGTAAAAGAGCCTTCGGCGGTTCTCGTGCAGAACTCTTCCAGTGTCCTCCACCACTTGAAAAGCACGTTCTACGGGCAGTGCACAAGGGGATCATATCAATTCACTTGCGCGTCGACCGCCTACAGGCAGTGGCGCGTCACTATCTTTTTGTCCAGATTTTTCTATAACTCGCTCCCCTCTAATTCCGTGCGACCTTTGCTTGGGTTAGGATATAGTAAATTAATTATTTAAATAATAATCACTAATTAATCAATAGCGAATGTGACTGGCCAGTGACAAGTCACAACAACATATCAATGTAAAGCTACGAGAATCCGAGCAATGTGCCATGTTCTGACTTCTGCGGATTCTCGTTTAATTACCCTTCACTACTTCCTACACTGTTGGGATGTATAGCACATATAGGGTGGATGTAGCTTGCAAGTGTTATACTAAGGAAGACGGGATCACAGTTTTCGCTACGTAACATTTATTTGTACAAATTAATACTTATAGTTGTAAAAGACATCTGAAACAATTATACAAAACTCAAAGATCAAATAACATTGGTAGAGAGCCGTTCGTACTTGGTAAAATCGCGAAGAAAAGACCAAACGGTGTGTAGTAATCACCCACGAGAATAGACAACACATCACGGAAGTCTCCACCACAACCGGCCCAAGACCTCCGCGAACATGACCAAAGCACAAAGGCTCGGACGACAGCGATTGCGCCTCGAGTAGCACCAACAACTTTTAGCAATTGCCCCGGTCACGCTGGTGACAAAATTTTTCCGTAGGTCTCATGGCTGAAGTCCTAACAGGATTTGCCACAGGTGGCATTGGACTGCGTCTTGGCCGCCCGGGAAAGGTGGCGGGCTCGGCAAGTTCGAAGCCGTAGGTGACCGAAGGCACAGCGCTGGAGTAACCATGTGGGAAGCTCCGAGACAAATATTACCGGTGTGCATGGTTGGGTTACAGAGGGCTGCTCGGATGTTGCGGCAACCGTCTCAGGCTGAAGTACGACCGATGATCCTACGCATTCTGGCTGTGACGACGAAAACTCTCCCGATGGTAGGTCTGGAGCCTGCATGACATGCTACGGATGAACCACGGTCGCATGAGGAATCCGGGAGTTATTGGAGGTCGCGGCGTGCACTCTGAGAAGCAGGAGTATACCAGCAGGTACGGCAGAATCGAAGGGAGCTCGAGCGGTCGCAATGCACCTCGTTCCAAACCAGGTCAAAAACTGCACTCGAGCTGGCATGGTCCAGTCAATAGCAAACCACGTACGTTGCGCGAGCTCCCGTGCAGAAGAGAATGGAATACGGCGTTAATGGGATGATGATGATCGCGCGACAGGCAACTGCACGTCGCCACAATGTGGTACAGGCCAAGAATCGGGTACCTATTCTTTCACTGTAAAAGCTTAATGATGGGTAAGATTATTAAAATAATAATAATAATAATAATAATAATAATAATAATAATAATAATAATAATAATAATAATAATGACACCAGAAGAAAAAGCAGAAGGATAAAAAGAGGACATTGAAGATGTATGCTGGAGTATTCAAAAATCTTATTCATTCATTTCTTTATTTATTTATTTTTTCGTATCATGAAAATTGCCATATTCTATTTTTCTTTAAATCACTTTTCCCAGGCATATAAAATGAAATCAGCTCTTGCAGGAAAGGGGGGAATTACAGATAAATGGGAGATGCCTTCTCATAGATAAATAAATATTTTATTGGGACAGAGCAAATGTGAGCGACGAAGATGACGTGCTTTCACGTGATAGAAAACTAAGCTGTCTACTGGCGCAACGCCCTGTATAGCTTGACGCCACCTTAAGACAGTAATTGTAATTACATGAGTATATATACTGGGTACATAAATAGTATATAAATAACTTTTCAACCTAGTAAAGCGAAATTAGCTACCTCATTATTGGCCTACGACCAAATGTCGTCACGTGCAATTGTTGTGTGCAATCACCATCATTGTCATCACCTGAATGCCATGTTCCATTCTTTCCGGCACGAGACCTCAAGAAACGCGTTTGTCTCCTGACTGGACGACAACGTGCGTGCCCTTTCTGGCCGGATTTGGAACGAGGTCTACCGCCGCTTCTCGATCAGCCATTGACCCGGACGTATCCTCTGTTCCATGTGCACGCTGTCCAATCCAGTCACACCAAGATCGCTTATGCCACCGTGGTTCGTCCACAGCTGTGAGGGAGACCCCAGTGCAATCACCGCCACACTTTCAGTCATCCCAGCCCGAATGCGTAGGATTCCAAGCCACGCTCCCGCCTGGGCATTTCGCCTCAACAACCGAGCTGCCGCCTGTAACCCAACCAAAGACAACCAAGGACACCGGCAATCTTTGTCATGGAGCTGCCCACACCGTTGCTCGACCACTGTGCATCAGGGCACCTTCGGCTTGGAACGTCCCGTCACCGCCACCAGTGTGCGACTGCTAAAACCCAGCCCAAATCCACCTGCAGCAAAACCTGTCGAAGCTTCTACCATCAACCTTCCGGAACGACAGTGGCAGCAGCTCGAGCTACACCATCGATGGCAGCAGCTGCTGTTGCTGAGGCACGAAGGCGAGCATCCAGGCAATTGTGCTGTGCAAGTGTTTGTAGGTGACTTTCGCCGCATGACATGATGATTTCCGTGTAGTCAGGTCCATGCGCATCGGAGAAAACTTCGCGCAGTTTCGCCCTCCTGTTTTGTTCATAGCGAGGGTGAACAATTTTCTGCCGATGTGGCCTTGTCTTTTTGTTTTAGCAATTGCTTTCAGATTTCCTTCATAAGTCTAATTATTAATTGTAGAAATAAATGTTATCGATCGAAGTCCTTTGTTCACATATTTGTCAATATAACACCCGCCAATAGCCTCTACTCGCAGCTGTGGTATACATAAGTACAGCGCACCTAGGTACAGCGCACCTCGTAGATTTGCATTCGAATGTGCCGGCGGCTTGTCATTGTCGAAACATCGCCCGTATTTTATTCGATTTATTTAGTTATTTATTTCCTTCTTTGTTTGTTTGTTTGTTTGTTATTTCGTTGTACCATCAACGTGACTTCTGCGAATATGCTACGCCACATGCGGCCTATAAATTTGATGTCATTTATAACGAGCGCTATTTGCCCACTGAGGGAGAGTGTAACAATGTGCGCACATCACGTTTCAAACCGTTTCAACTAACACACGGTGTATGACGTGCCTTTGTATTTCATGTGTACAATTATAGTGTGTAGTGTCTGAGGTTTAACGTCCCAAAACCACGATATGATTATGAGAGACGCCGTAGTGGAGGGCTCAGGAAATTTCGACCATCTGGTGTTCTTTAACGTGCACTGACATCGCACAGTACACGGGCCTCTGCCATTTCGCCTCCATCGAAATGCGACCGCCGGGGCCGGGATCGAACCCGCGACCTTCGGGTCAGCAGCCCGAAGGTCGCGCTATACCACCGCGGCGGACTACAATTATACATATGAAATGCGTAAGGCATCTCGATATACTCGATACAAAACGTCGTCGCACATCGTCGCAATTTTCGGTGCACGGCGCCGTGCACGATCGATCCGACTTTAATGAGTCGCTGAAAAAAAAAATGGTGCCACTATCGTCATACATTAATCAGCGACTCTTATTTCGCCTGAATTGCGAAGTTTTATGTAAATAAAGACGACGCTGTTTTCGTTCCCATGTTTCAGCCATGGTCTTTAGTCTCAGTCGCCTAGAAGCCCTGGAGCGAGGATGCTATCTAGAATCTTACTTCCGTTGAAGCATATGCAGTTTACACTTGTTTTTAAGACTTTTGATCCCATCTGTTCAATAATAAAGGCCTAATAAACTATGCATCACATGAGACATTTCTGTGAGTCAATTCTTCAAGCCTGCGGCTTGTTGGCGGCATTGTAATATTGTAGTGTATGCCTGCAAGCAGGCGCTGAGGAAGGTTTCATGACTCCATCCTTTCAATGAGAAATTCCGAGTAAACCAGCTGTCATCTTGCGGAGAATTCTCATGCAACGCACTCAACGTAATCATCGTATAGTACAATACTGCTTCATCCTGAACTAAGAAGTCTAAGCACAGACGCCACTGGTCTCATATTCTCTGTGCGGAACGACACTCTGCACCTTTTGCTTAATGTTAATATTGAGACATAACTCCTCGGCTAGCGTGTTCAAGTCAAAAATTCACATTGCCCAAATGGCATGTTTGAAATTTCAGTGGAGCTTTGTAGAAAGCCTTTTGTCTCTCTCTCTCTCTTCACGCTCTGGCAATGGCGATACTTGGTGTGACGAAGTACACACACCGACTACAACAAGAATCGTAGCAGTTGAGCCGTCGATGACAACAACGTTTGTCGTCAACCGAAAGGGATGCATAGAAAGACACAAGGACACAGGACAAACATGATTTGGATCACCTGACCTGCTGTAGTCGTAAATGATAAATTGTTAAAAAAAACGCGAGAAAAGGCCACTCAAATTCGGCATTATGGAAGACAGGAATAAGGCAATCTAACCTTCACGATTTGTTGTGATTCGGCTCCTGGAATATTACCGTAATAGCCGCAAATATATGTTTAAAAAGTGAAGTTAGGCACCGGTGCCATACGAACTCCCGATCTCCTGTTTTTAGACAGCCGCTTTAACCAAAAAAAACTACGGCGCCGCTCAGAGCACTACGAACCCTTGCACGTCTCATAGATTGGACGCTGCATCTCACACGCTTTCAGTCTCCCCTGGCAGCCGGCCTTGAACGGAAATACACTTTGGGGTGCCGTTCAGTACCAAGAGTATTAGACGATTCTTACGCAATGCTCAACATGTTCACTTCATTGGTTCAAGCGGGAGTTTTTACGCCCGGTTCGTATTTAAACTCATCCTAGGATGTACATTGCATTATCGCTGCCGGGTGGCGTGGGGTCTCCCCTGCGTCTTCTCTGGACCTAAATAAAGTTTTCATCATCATCATCATCATCGCTACCGGAAAATCAATAATAGACACGCGTTCACACACATTTGTTGATATCAAAGGAAACAGAGAAAAAAACGAGAAAAATGCTGTTTTTCCATCACCAGTTATTTTTTCACATACATATATACAATTTATGTTTTATGGCATTGACGCCGCCGTCTGCAACATGTATATCGGTATAATTTCAGCAGCGCACATCGGTTCAGAGTTAATCGGCACTCCGAGTGATCAAAGTGGCCATCTGAGGACGAATTCACTAAAAAAAACTTAGCATTCGGAAGTGTTACTTGCTTGCTATTGGCCAGCAACATTTGTTCAAGGTACGTACAAAATCGGGGTTACCTCGCATTCACTCTTAAGAATATTTGTTGCTTCAGACGTTTTTCAGAGCCGAGTATCTACCGTTTAAGTTTTCATATTTCTTTAAATTTGTTTCATTTCCAAAGCGATCTCTGCCATGCATGGAATTGATGTCTCAATTCCTTTTGTACCATGGGATGTCTCCTACATGATTCAGAAACGAGTTAATGTTGTTTGAGAATGCATGCTACAGAGCCGTTAATCGTTGACACAGAAACACATTTACGCTATGAGGCATTAAAAGAAAGTAAAGCATTCTTCAAGAGGTGCCAGCGAGATCCGAACTCTCGATCTTCTGTTGACTAGACAGGCGCCTTGAACAACTAAGCCACGACGCCTCACCTATAACCATGGTTCCGACTTCCTAGGATTCTCTTTTCCGCCGCTGAACTCTGCCTAAATAAAAGGCCCTAATTTTTTATTACGACCTTACTAGGTTGCACCATCAGAGATTTCAATTTCATACGCCTTACGCTGGCGCTGAGCGCTCACAACGTGGGAAAAAGGGGGCATCCGGGATACGTGCACGCACATGCATATGTTCTTAGGTGAATTTTACCGCCGCCCCTGGCACATAAAAAGTATAAATAAAAAATAGTGGATTCTAAAGACATATATAGGAAAAGAAAAAGAACGCAAGACTAATAATAATAATATATCTGGTTTTACGTCCCAAAGCCACGATATGATTATGAGGGACGCCGTAGTGGAGGGCTTCGGAAATTTTGACCATGTGGTGTTCTTTAACGTGCACTAACATCGCACAGTACACGGGCCTCTACCTATTTCGCCTCCATCGAGGCGAAATGGTAGAGGCCCGTGTACTGTGCCCGTGTACCTTCGGGTCAGCAGCCGAGAGAACGCAAGACGACAACGCATGAAGGCTGTCCACGTATCAGCAAGCCATCATTATGTTTATCTCAGAGAGAATTCTCACTGTTTATCGCAGAGAGAATTCTCACTTCGAGAGGAGCACGTGCAATCGTGCCAGGAAGACATGTCACGATTTAATGTTTCCTTTGATAGTATTTCCCGCAACATATATAACTTTCGTGTGCATTAAAATTTCAGTTGAAAGCGTGGTTGAAACTCGGCGCTTGTTTCTGTCATCCGCTTTAGTATTCCACCCATCTGAAAAAAATTGGACTGTCGGACTCACCATTCAGTGCTCGATGTAACGTCCCAGAGGATCTCGATCACGTCCTCTGTAAATGCAGGCTCTACACACCAAAGAGACAGTCTCTGAAGGCGGCCTTAAATCTTCAACGGGACTCGAACTTGGAGTTGAGACATGTTCTGGGCCCATGTCAAAGAAGCTCCAGTGCGTTACGCGCCACGAGAGCGCTGCTGACTTTCTCGCGGGCCACGAGCCTGAATGAAACTTTGTAAATAGTGTAGTCTACGTGTGTGTGGCTCTATGTGTTATGTGTTTATCAATGTATATATCATAATCATCACCCACCACCTGGAGTATAGCATGTCAGGCGTAAAGCCAGACAAACATCTCCAGCTCTTCATTAAAAAAATTTCTCTCTCTCTCCCCTTCTGAAAAAGTTGTGCTCTTTCCTTTTCACTTTGCAGAACCAACTAGCCGAAATCTTGGCATTGCTGAGAAAGAGTGACAGTAAAAATAAACAACGAAGAAAACGAATAGACTTAGTGTGTTCACATATTTTCGCGTTCTGATATCATTTCATCTAAGAATTCGGAGTATTGAAAATACTAATAATAATAATAATAATAATAATAATAATAATAATAATAATAATAATAATAATAATAATAATAATAGGTCCTTTATTTTTCATCATGTAGATGAGGGAGGCTGGGAGAATAAGCTGAGAAGCAGCTCGACTAGCTCCTGAGGTTCCCTCCAGAAGTATACTTTGGCGAGTTTACAGCAGTGCACATCAACAGCCTTATTAACAGGGTAAATGAACAGGAAGTGAGAAAAAAATGAAAGGATAGAAAAGCAGGATTATGAGCTACACTGCACCGCATTTTCATTGGAAATAAAATTAATAAGGAGACATTGCAGCAACTTGTCATGCAAAATTAAACGCCGAATTTCGGAGAATTAGAGTTTTAGGAGAAATAAACTCCTAGAAACGCCGAATTTTCACAAAAAAATAAACTCCGAAAAACACCCATCGAATTTCAAGAAAAATAAACTCCGAAGACGCGGAGCCCTAGGTGTAACCTACCAACCTTGCAGCTAGGGCAGGTTCTAAGCTCGTGGGTTGCAATATAATGAGACCCCACAAATTAAGCCGTCTCATTTAATTGCCATACTAACCGTAAATGGCAATCCTAGGGAGTCGGCCCCCCGTGGTGTGGCGCCGTGGCTTGCTAGGTTAAAGCATTTCTGTAGTAAACGCGAGATCAGGAATTCGAATCTCGCCGTTGCTTGGTCAACCTCGTCCAAGCCAAGCTTCTCTGAAGTCGCTACCTTCTCGTCTTCGTGCCAAAGTTCCCGTTATCCTCCTTTATCATTGCCTTTTCTTGGTTGGCTCAAGGCAAAAAAAAAAAAAAAAAAAAAAAAAAAAAAAAAAAAAAAAAAAAAAAAGACGAGGAGCGCACGCCCAGCGTCCACAAGAAAACCTCTTCGGACATCCCGTCACCACTCGTTCTCCATGCGTTGGGCACAATTCACAGCATGACCCTGTTTCCATTTTTTATGACTGGGCCTTCAAACTTGCCCCGTGACGCTCCCTCCTAGTCCCTTTTTTTCCCTCCATGCATGTGTGTTAACATCGTTCTTTCAGCGACGGAACGAACCGGTGGAGCATTGCGTAAGAACCCCTGGATATTCTGGGTAGAGAATGGAAGGAGAACGTGCCCTGCTTTTCAAGGTTGCTTCCAGGCAAGCTGGAAAGTCTGCGACGTGGAAAGAACGAAGTTGCTAAATATCGGAGACAATACGAGACGTGCAAAGATTCACGGAGCTACCGGCCGGCGCCGTGGCTTAGTTGGTTAAAGCGCCTGTCTAGTAAACAGGAGATCGTGAGTTCGAATCTCGCCGGTGCCTCGCAAACATTTTTTTCTATAACTTTGACGATCCTTTCAATTAAATTACCCCATCCGATGAAACAGCATGCTTAGCAACAGCAAGCGGGAAATTTCCTATGGCCTGCACTTTATTTTCTTTTTTCGTTGGAATGCGTGTGCTCACGGTTTATCTCCTTGATCTTTTTACTGCGGCAGCACATCCGTCCACCGCATTCGGTTGACGACGACCGTTGTCGTCATCGACGAGTCTCCTGCTTCGATTTTCGACGTTGTCAGGGTGCTTCGTCACACCCAGTTTCGCCATCACCAGTGGGCATAGGAAAATAAGTGTGCTCCACGATTGCATTGAGATTTGCAACCCATGCCAGTTGGGCAATGTGCTTTTGGGAGTTGAACGCGTTTAAGACCGAGTTAACAGATCTCAGCAACACTTTAGGGCACTTGGTGCATTGTGTTGAGCGGTACACACACAATGAGGTCATTGGCGTCGGCACATTTATATCGGAGTCCCGAATGAAGCAGTGCCGTACTAGGCGAGGATTACGTTCTGTGCATCCCACGAAAATTCTTCTACACAAGATGGAGGCTGTTTGCGCTACAGCCAGAACGCAGCCATAAACAGGTTTGCCAGGTTTGGCGCCGATCTGGCTACTTTTTAGGCCGGTGGCGGCAGAAAAAGCGTCTTGGCCACTTGGCTGCTTAGTTATTCCCGCGATTTGAACCAAATTGTCAATATTTCGGTGACGCCGCAGCCGCTGGCATACGACCACGCGGTGTATAAACATGGCGGCTAAGGCGCGTTTCCAGCTCCCAAAATTTAAGTAGTCACTTGCGTTACACGAAACAGAAGGCTTTTAGATGCGTGGCTGGGCCTTGGGGGAAATTGTTGCATGGGCCTCATTTTTCTGACCACATACTGCTGAGCATAACATTTAATGGTAATTGGAAGTGAAGAGCCCAATCAAAAGCGCTCCGCATCCTGCGCGCTCAGCACTCATCGACACAAGAGATCGAACATCCGACGAGGTTTTTGTGTCGTTTCTTATGATTTGGTTTGAACTGCGACTCAGGAACATTCACTATTCACACTTCGTCATTTCGCGAGAAGTGATTGCGAAAATGACAACGACAGATGCTACAAACATGCCGTACTCATTTTTATTGTCGTCACAACGCTGTTGAAAAGTCACGAAAGGCGCGTGAACAGAGCATCATTAGAGAGTTTCCTAATAGGGTTCGTAGCCTTTGCGTTGCTTCGGTGCGCACGCTGCATTAGAAATGTGACCTGCGTACACACGTTGTTAGCGTATGATGCGGTGGCACCAAACGGTAACGCAAAGCTCTGCGTACCCTATTCTAAAACTGCCGGTTATTGCAACGGCGCAAGAAACTTCGTTGTCCTGCACCAAATCATCGCTAAAATGAGCAATTTATGCTTGAATATGCAAAGACCCCGCCCGAAGCAAGCTGCCGTGAATCCTATTAACAATCCACCCCGAAGATTGTGACCGCAGCATGAGCAAGACCATCGTTCGGAGTTACGGTGTTATAAGGGCACACTTGCGAGTGTCCAGGCAATTGCGCTTTGCAAACGCATTTGCGTCGGTTGCCATAATATATTCCGTGTTGTCAGCTCCATACGCATCGGAGACTCCTCTAGTTTGGTCCTTGCACTGTGTGCTTAGCGAGGACGAATAATTTTCTTCTGATGTAGCTTTACCTTTTTCCTTTATTTATTGCTTTCATATTTGCTTCATAACTCTTATCATTATTTTCCCCAAATAAATGTTACCTAACAAAATTTGTTGGTCCCGTTTTTGAATATAACATCTGCCATTACGTGCGCAGTTCTTCACGTAAATAAGCAAAGCGCACGAACGATTGAACGGGAAGAAATCGGGACACACGATAGTCCAACTATGGCACTGGTGGCATATTCTCATAACGTTACATTCGAACTGCATGCGGCTTCTCATCGGCAAGCCGTCAACACTTTTATTTATTTATTTATTTATTTGTTTGTTTGTTCGTTTGTTTGTTTGTTTGTTTGTTTGTTTGTTTGTTTGTTTGTTTGTTTGTTTGTTTGTTTGTTTGTTTGTTTGTTTGTTTGTTTGTTTGTTTGTTTGTTTGTTTGTTTGTTTGTTTGTTTGTTTGTTTGTTTGTTTGTTTGTTTGTTTGTTTGTCTGTCTGTTTGTTGTACCCTGAGCGTCAATTTACACAATAGCGGGGAGTGGTTGTTATAAGATGATAAACAGAAGCGTACGTAAAATGTTTCAGCTTGAGCAATAGATTCGGGATTCAAATTCGCGTTATGTTTAACAGCCTTCGGTGGTTCTCGCGGAAACCTCTTCCAGTGTCTCCCATTCCTTCAAAAGCACGTTCTGCGGGCAATTCAGAAGGTGGTCATATCAATTGACATGTCGCCCGCGTTCGCGCAGTGACACGTCACTAGGTTTTTGTTCAGATTTTTGTGTAACAACTCGCTTTTTCACAACCCGTGAAAAACTTAATTATTTAAATAACAATTACTATTTAATCAATAGCGAATGTGGCTGGCCAGTGACAAGTCACAACCACATATGAATGTAAAGCTACGAGAATGCGAGCAATGTGCCATGTCCTGACTTCTGCGGATTCTCGTTTAATTACCCTTCACTCGTTCCTACCCTGTAGTGATGTATAGCACAGCTAGAGTGGATGTAGATGGCAAGTGTTATAGGTACTAAGAAAGAAGGGATCCCATATTTCGCTATGTAACATTTATTTGTACAAGTTAATACTTAAAGTTGTAAAAGACTTCTGCATCCGACAAATAAAACTCAAAGATCAAATTACGTCGATGGGGAGCCGCTCGTGCTTGGTAAAATCTCGAAGAAAAGACCAAACGGTGAGTAGTAATCACCCAGGAGAATAGACAACACATCACGGAAGTCGCCATCACAACCGGCCCAAGTCCTCCGCGAACATGACCAAAGCACAAAGGCTCGGACGTCAGCGATTGCGCCTCGAGTAGCACCAACAACTTTTAGCAATTGCCCCGGTCACGCTGGTGTCATAATCCTTCCGGAGATTTCACGGCTGAAGTCTTAACAGGATTTACCACAGGTGACATTGGACTGCGTCTTGGCCGCCCGGGAAAGGTGGTGGTCTCGGCAAGTTCGAAGCCGAAGGTGACCGAAGGCACAGCGCTGGAGTAACCATGTGGGCAGCTCCGAGACAAATATTACCGGTGTGCTTGGTTGGGTTACAGAGGGCTGCTCGGATGTTGCGGCAACCGTCTCCGGCTGAAGTAAGGCCGATGATCCTGCGCATTCTGGCTGTGACGACGAAAACTCTCCCGATGGTAGGTCTGGAGCCTGCATCACATGCTACGGATGAACCACGGTCGCATGAGGAATCCGGGAGTGATTGGAAGTCGCGGCGTGCACTCAGAGCAGCAGTAGTACCAGCAGGTACGGCAGAATCGAAGGGAGCTCGAGCGGTCGCGATGCACCTCGTTCCTAACCCGGTCAAGAACTGCACGCAAGATGGCATCGTCCAGTCAACAGCAAACCAGGAGCTAACGTTGCACGAGCTCTCGTGCAGAAGAGAATGGAACACGGCGTTAATGTGATGATGATGATCGTCCTACACGCAATAGCACGTACCCGCAAACGGGGCGTAGGCCAAGAATCGGGTAGGCATACTATCACTTTAATAGCTTAATAATAATGATAATAAGAAGAAGAAGAAGAAGAAGAAGAAGACATTAAATATGTATGCTGGAGTAATTACCAGTGATGTGCAATGCTGCCGTCAAATCGGACATAGCGTTACGGCATTCGGCTTTCTTTGTCGCGTGAGCCATGTAGCCTTCTTCGGTCACATTCCTGTCGCAAAACTCCAAGAGTTCTGAACACTCTGGTATAGTGTTCTCGCCGGTTTTATTGCAACACAGTAAGGCTTACACACACACTGACCATTAGCTGCTTGATGTTGAATGAAACGGCTGCAGCAGACGATTCCGCGACTGTGCCTGACTAAACATGGCGGACGTGCCCATGCTGTTTTGCCGTAGCACTAACCAGTCATGTTATCATACTATGTAATATATAATATTTATGCTATTCATATTATCTCCTATATTGATAATAAAACTACGACGTAATGATCCTCACTGAAACGTGAATATCTCCACATACGACGTCCATTATTTTGTTCAGTGCCACTGAAACACGGTGACCACGCCGACAGCGAAATGAAAACTTCAGGCTGTGCTGGTTTCCTTGTTGCTGACAGCTTCATTAAATCACTACGCCGATCTGAAAGACCTAGAATGAGAGCCCTAAACAGTTTCAATCGAAGTTTACATAAGCGAACAAAATATTGCGCCGAACCTGCGACCTCCGAAAGTCGCAGGTTGGGTCCCTGCCAGCAGCCAGTTGTCGTTTCGTCCACTTTATTTTCTTCAGATCTATATCACAATTATTACAATAAACTTAAAACAGTTCAAAGAACCTTCCCTATGCCTTTCTTGGCGTCATTATTTGCTGGTTTTCATTACGATTGTGTCAAACAAAGAAACTAGCCCTCGCAAAGTCCCTTCATTTATAATCATGAGTAGCAGTGGAAGTAGAAAAACGAAAAATAGCTGTAGTAGTAGTAGTAGTAGTAGTAGTAGTAGTAGTAGTAGTAGTAGAAGAAGAAGAAGAAGAAGACGTAGTAGTAGTAATAGTAGTAGTAGTAGTACTAGTAGTAGTAGTAGCAGTAGCAGTAGTAGCAAAAAACTGCTAAAGCTGCAGTGTAGACCACTTTCGGGATTTGTTTTATGGTGACATGCCACCGAAAAATCAATGCAACTGCATACAGCGGTATAAATCGCTGCAGAACACTTTGCTAAGAGGACGTGCCAAACAATATCAACTGTCGTGGCTGACACAGCCACTTACAGAACTAGCCCAGCGGAATGTAGAACTCACACTTATGCCTAGGTCGAAGAGGACTCCTAGGCTGAAGCTAGCTGTCCCGTGTAGCATTTGATCGTGCACGTTATATTGACCTGCGACGTTCGCTATCATCTCTCACTAACTAACTGTCACGAATGTCAATTTCACTAATTAATTTTCACAAGGCGAGTCATGAGGCGAGCATTTGGATTCCTGTTCATTTTTGTACCACACGCCGGCTTTTCTACACGTGACCCAGTCTCATGAGACAATATGATCGGCTTTCATTTTATTTCATTTCATTAACTTACCCCTTCACAGAGCAGAGGACAAGGGGAGGAGCAAAAGCTCAGGAGAGCGTGACTAGGCTTCCCAGCCTCTTTCAGTTCAGCGTCAAGCAGTGGCATTGCACACATTTAGGGCAAAAAACATAATGAAAACATTCATTTTATGCGCATACGATTCAAAATGTGAAACCAACTAAGCACTCTTATTACTTCATCAAGGCCACTCTACGTTTTAATTGGACTATGAACCTCCTGAGAAATAAGCTTTATATATATATATATATATATATATATATATATATATATATATATATATATATATATATATATATATATATATATATATACACACATACACACACATACACATATACACACGTGAAAGCTGGGACACCCTGTGTGTATATATATATATATATATATATATATCTATATATATATATATATACATATACACACAGGGTGTCCCAGCTTTCACGCAGCACGATTTAACAAAAGAGGAACAGCGTTACGCGAAGCAGACCTAGTGCATATTGTTCCCTGTATGCTAGCCGATAGTAATAGTTGTCATCTTTCATATTTCGCGGGCTTTCTTTATTAACGGGAAAAAATGAGCACGTCGTTAGTACGTTGTTGAAAGTAGCACAGAAAGATGTCATTTCAACACTTCCACATCTGCCTCATTGACATTTTGATAATTAGGTGAGTACTGTTGGAGTTAAGAATAAAATTATTTCTCATTAATGAAAAAAATTATTAGCGTCTACTACAGTATGCTGCGAACAGTATGCCCTAGGGCTGCTTCGCGGAACGCCGTTCCTCTTTTTTTAAATCGTGCTGCGTGATGGTTGGGACACCCTGTATATACGTAATGTGCAATTCGTTATCATTGCTGGTGAGCGCGAAGTCGACTCCGAATCATAAGTTGCTGATGTATCCATCAATATTTTTTCTTTTTAATACCAATAAAATCGTTCCTTTGCCTGACGAATCTATGGATCATAATTGTTCTTCTTTTCACGTGGAGATGAAAAACAGGGTAGCTGTTAGATGTTTGTATATATTTACTATGGCATCCACATGTTTCAAATGCCCCGTGACGACGCAAAGCCTCCGAATGTACTGGTACCTTTACTGAGTCGAATGCCTGTACGTAGTCTATCACAGCCATGCACATAAAGGGGTTTGGTGTGTTCAGCAGAGTTCTCGATTACCTAATTCGGCACAGCGCTGTGGTTCTGAATCCGCTCGGCTCCCTAGGTTTCTCTAGGATTATTAAAGGGGCCATGACATGGTCACCCAACAATGCGTGCTTTTCAGCGAAAAAGCCCCATAGTGATCGCTCTCAGTCTAAATTAACACCATCTTCCCAAAGGGAACCCTGATGGGATGCGAAGCAGCAGCGTTGCGCACGGGTGGTGTCACGGGTTGAACGGCGCTAACGCGGGTGCTTCGCATCCCATCAGGGTTCTCTTTGGGAAGATGGTGTTAATTTTGCGTGTGAACCGACGAGTCGGCGGTGTAGCGAGCGGCGGTCGCGGTAGCGGAGCGAGCGGTGGTAGCGGCAGGTGTTGCGGGCGAACGGACGAGGCGGCAGCTGCGGGCGCTGCGGCCAGCGCGCGGCAGGCGAGGGAGAGAGTGACGTCAGCGCGCACTGCGAGGGGAGCGTGACGTCAACGCCGTGACCTACTTGGCACCGCTCCAACACCTGCTGCGAGGGGAGCGCGTTGCGGCGCGTTCGTACGGACGCACAGAGGGACAGCGTTACACAGGCTAGTCAAAGAGCTGCTTCGCATCTAAAATAGAAGTAGAGAGTCCATTTTGCCTGTAGACATATGAGAAAGGGACCATAAAAGAGTATTTCAGTGAATAATGAGCCCTAGAAGTCGCCAGCTATAAAGCACACCCACCGCCGGCGACCGGCATTTTGCCGTCGCGTGTATGACGTCATCCGTTGCATGGAGCGGAGCCGTCGTCTTTCTTCTACCAAAGTTTGGGCCGCAGCAAATGGTTCAATTTCAACGCCAAGTTGAAGAAAGATGAAAGAGCTGGATTGCACGTCCCGCTGACCGGAAGCAAACCGTCCGCCAGAATCCAGACGCTCGCTAAGCAAGCAGCTTGTTAAAGGGACCCTGAAACGGTTATTTGAAGCTTTGTCAGCGTTTAGGCTAGAGCATCATCGAACCATTGGCACCACAAATTTCGCTGCACGCCGTGTACCAAGGCGGCTACGGCCAATTATATCATACCCTCCTTCTTACCCCTGCCTTGCCTCCTCAACTCATGATACACGCTGGCATCGCTGGCGATCGCAGAGCTCATGTGAGCACACTCGATGATTTGAGCTTCGCCCGGTGATGACCTCTGAGACTGCACGCCGACAGGTTGCGTGCATCTCGGAGACCATAGCCCCGGTGCGCCCGTCAGCACGCGCGCCGTCTGGCAACAGAGACATCGCGGAGGGGTTGATATCTGCTCCGACAGGTGCCGCCACCCTACCAGCCAATTTTTCGTGCGCGCACACCGCAGCCAATCAGATCGTGCGCAGACTGCGTGTCATACTGGGGAGGGGCGGTTGAAAACGCGTTGGGCTGAGCCGCAGTGATCTGCAGCGATTCGCAGCTTTATAGCGTTGTAATCAATTACACAGTGTACGCAGAGAGCTTAAATTAGTCTGTAAATGAGCCTTAGGACTTGGTCTACTGGCTCAATGTGTTTGTACAAAATCGTCAAAACCGTTTCAGGGTCCCTTTAAGTCACGGCTCGCGAGTGCGCCAGTGCTGTACGACACTGAGGCTGCTCGCGTGTTCATAAAAAGGCTGAATCATAAATTATGTTCTCAACCCAGTGCATTAAAATTTTGCCAGCTTGTTCGTGAACGCACAAGGATTAACCCACATAGCATAGATTATGATAGAAAATTGGGTGTCATAGCCCCTTTAAAGTCATGTGTGTATCTTATCTTGCTCGAAATGACCTTCCTGAACATTTTGTATAATACTGAAAGTAAGTTAATCCGCCTATATAAATTCACCTTTTTCCAATTTGCTGGTACACTTGAAGTCTCAACAATTAGGGATGTCAACAGGGCTACAAATCTGCGCCTTGTTTTGTTTTGTCGCCTAAGGGAAAGTGGCTCATCCTGCGTTTGTCTCGTGTCTTTATCGTCGTCCTTGTTTTATTTTGCTATGTAAACCTACGCTCATGAATTCTGAAAGATTTCACAAGCTTCTTAAATATCAAGTCTCCGCCCTGTTCGATTAAATCGTCTGTAACGGGAATAGTCCCGCCGCTTTTCCCCGGGGCGTGCCCTATAGAACCGTTCTAACCTCATCAATAGTTGCACATGGAACTTGAGTGTACTGATATACTTTGATTCTACTACGTATCTGTGAGCTCCAATAATCACAATAATGGTCACATTGCCACTTTGCTATGTCCCTTAAATTGCAAATAGATAGCTTCAATTCGGCGCCCACAGCAGCTTTGCGTCAGCCGTTTCCAATGGCAGCCTGCGTACACAGAGCTGCGTCGGACTCCCAACTAAAGCTCTCCATTAATGCTGCTCTCAATATCTTTCATGCATGCATTCTGGCCCGTCTTAGAGTTTTCTTCTAGCTACTTTAACAATCCTGGTACCTCTTTCTTTGTCATTATCGTTCCGTGTGTCAACGAGTTTAACCTGATTTATCAGCTTTCACAGCAGCAAATTACATGCTATTTCTCGAGGTCGTTACTCTCATCTGTTTTAGTTTCTTTGTTATGTCAGATAGCCGACAGTTATTAATTGCAACTGAATGGGAACAGCGATATGGGAAAAGCCGCTCAGGACGGCCGAGAGTTAGACTGGGGGATGGAATTAAGAAATTTCCAGGCATATAAAATGAAACCATCTCTTGCAGGAAAGGTTAAATTAGATAAAAATTGGAGATGCCTTCTCAGAGAAAAATAAGTATTTTATTGGGAGGCAGCAAATGTGAGCGACGAAGATGAAGTGCTTTCACGTGATAGAAAAAGAAGCTGTCTACCCGCGCAACGCCCAGTATGGCGTGACACCACATTAAGACAGCACTCGTAATTACATCAATATATGCTATTGGGCACGAAAATAGTATATAAATAACTTTTCAACCCAGTAAAGCGAAATTAGCTACCTCATTATTGGCCTACGACCAATTGTCGTCACGTGCAATTGTTATGTGCAATCAGCATCATTGTCATCACCTGAATGCCATGTTCCATTCTTTCCGGCACGAGACCTCAAGAAACGCGTTTGGCTTCTGACTGGACGACAACGCGCGTGCCCTTTCTGGCCGGATTTGGAACGAGGTCTACCGCCGCTTCTCGATCAGCCATTGACCCCGGACGTATCCTCTGTTCCAAGTGCACGCTGGTCAATCCAGTCTCACCAAGATTGCTCATGCCACCGTGGTTCGTCGACAGCTGTGATGGAGACCCCATCGCAATCACCGCCACACTTTTCGTCAACCCAGCACGAATGCGTAGGTTCCCAAGCCACGCTCCCGCCTGGGCCTTTCGCCTCAACAACCTAGCTGCCGCCTGTAACCCAACCAAAGACAACCAAGAACAGCGTCAATCTTTGCCATGGAGCTGCCCGCACCGTTGCTTGACCACTGTGCATCAGGGCACCTTGGGCTTCGAACTTCCCGTCACCGCCACCAGTGCGCGACTGCTAAAACCCAGCCCGAATCAACCTGTCGCAAAACCTGTCGAAGCTTCTACCATCAACCTTCCCGAACGACTGTGGCAGCAGCTCGAGCAACACCATCGATGGCAGCAGCTGCTGTTGCTGAGGCACGAAGGCGAGCATCCATGCAATTGTGCTGGGCACTTGTTTATAGGAGACTTGCGCCGCATGCCATGATTATTTCCGTGTAGTCAGGTCCATGCGCATCGGAGACTACTTCGCACAGCGTCGCCCTCCCGTTGTGTTCTTAGCGAGGGCGAACAATTTTCTACCGATGGGGCCCTGTCTTTTTGTTGTAGCAATTGCTTTCAGACTTTCTTCATAAGTCTAATGATTCATTGTAGAAATAAATGTTATCGATCGAAGTCCTTTGTTCACATTTTTGTTAATGTAACACCCGCCAGTAGCCTCTACTCGCAGCTGTGGTATACATAAGTACAGCGCACCTACGTCTCAAAGGGAATTAACATGGACGTCCCAGTATTCAAACAATGGCACTGGGGGTCGCATCCTCGTAGATTTGCATTCAAATGCGCCGGCGCCTTCTCATTAGCCAAACATCGCCCGTGTTTTATTCGATTTATTTAGTTATTTATTTGCTTCTTTGTTTCTTTGTTTGTTTTTTTGTTTTACAGCGAAAGCTGTTATGGGATCACAACAAGGGTCGTTTCTGCGCCGTAGTTGTCCGCCGCCGCCGGTGCCCGTAACCAATATCGCACGAAATAAGAAAAAAACTAAATAAAAAATGACAGAACGGAAATCGAACCCGGGTCCTCTGCGTGGCAGCCCAGCACTCTACCACTGAGCTACCCCGCTGCTTAAAACTGCGGTGCAAACTGACCCTATGCAAGCTTCATGTCGGGTAACGAATCGCGTTAATGTGTGTTATAAAGCGTTTTAGAGCCCTAAAGTAAGAACCAGGCGTCACGCATTGCGAATTGCGTAACGAGTGGGTTGATCAATGCTCCAACCCATTACAAAAGCCTGGGGCATAATTCTTCATCGTCGTCAGCCACAGCATCAACAAAGTGCACATAGCGTCACAAGAGTGTAGCGGGTACCACCCTCTTCCGCAGAATGACGAATAATGGCATAGTAGACGCTTCCCCACTACACAAAAATTATGATGATTTATAGCGTAGTGGGTACCATGCAAGTGGCCTTGTAGTAGTTGCCCCAAGAGTGTTTAAAAAAAGGTTCAGAAAGGCCGCTCTCCCAGTTTTCGCTGTGACTGTGCTGCGCGTTCCGCGCAGGCCTGGTGGTTTTTTTCGTTTTGTTTGTTTGTTTGTTTGTTTGTTTACATTGCTTGTTTGTTTGTTTGTTTGTTTGTTTGTTTGTTTGTTTGTTTGTTTGTTTCTTTGTTTCTTTCTTTGTTTGTTTGTTCGTTTGTTCGTTTGTTCGTTGTACCATCAACGTGACTTCTGCGAATTCGCTCCGCCACATGCGGCCTATAAATTTGATGTCATTTATGACGAGCTCTATTTGCCCACTGAGGGAGAGAGTAACAATGTGCACATCACGTTTCAAGCCGTTTCAACTAACACACGATGTATGACGTGCCTATGTATTTGATGTGTACAGTTATACACATGAAATACGTAAGGCATCTCGATATACTCGATACTCGATACAATACGTCGTCACACATCGTCGAAATTTTCGGTTACGGCGCCGTGCACGATCGATCCGGCTTTAATTAGTCGCTGAAAAAAAATGGTGGCACAATCGCCATACATTAATCAGCGACTCTATTATTTCGCCTGAATTGCGAAGTTTTATGTAAATAAAGACGACGCGGCTTTCGTTCCCATGTTTCAGCCATGGTCTTTAGTCTCACTCGTCTAGAAGCCCTGGAGCGAGGATGCCATCTAGAATCTTACTTCCGTTGAAGCATACGCAGTTTACACTTGTTTTTCAGATTGTTGATCATATTTTTTCAATAATAAAGGCCTACGAGACCATGCATCACACAAAACATTTATGTGGGTCAATTCTTCAGGCCTGAGGCTTGTTGTCGGCATTGTAATATTGCAGTGTATACCTGCAAGCAGGCGCTGACGAAGGTTTCATGACTCCATCCTTTCAATGAGAAATTCCGCGCAAACCAGCTGTCATCTTGCGAAGAATTCTCATGTAGCGCACTCAACGTAATCCTCGTATAGTACAATACTGCTTCGTTCTGAACTAAGAAATCTATGTACAGACGCCACTGATCTCATATTCTCTGTGCGGCACGACACTCTGCACCTATTGCTTAATGTTAATATTGAGAGATAACAGCGCGACTAGCGTATTCAGGGGAAAAATTGACATTGCCCAAATGGCGTGTTTGAAATTTCAGTGGAGCTCTGGAGAAAGCCTTTCTTTTTCTATTATTTATTTATTTATATATGAAAAAATCACAGCATATCCACGGGGTGAATGATGAAGAGTTTGGGGCGAAGCTCGTGTAGCAAACATGGTTACACCGTGAAATCTTCAGTGGTTTCGCCTAGCAGGCACCGAACCGTGTCGGGAACGCTGATGGGCACGTTCACCACCTGTCCCTTGATCCCGTACTGACCTTCGCCGTGCGTCAACCGTCGGATGCACATGAACGGAAGACGAGGCGCGATTAGACGCTCTTCCACGGGATTCAGCGGCGGGAGGGGCGCCGGTTTCGGCGGGTAGCGATACCCGTACGACACGCTCATCGGTGGGACCTTTCCCGCCCCCCAGAGAAGCCCTGCAACTCGAGCACACCTTGTACTCACCGTACTCGGTGTCGGCAATGAGAGATAGCGGGCGCTCGCCGCCCGGCGCAACCCCACGCAGCCCGCGCAGCGACCAATCGGAGAGCAGCTGCACCGCCAACGCCATCTAGCGTGCCTTCACCCAACCGCCATATTGTACGCATGTCTATGGGACAGCGCCCTCTCGGAAACAAGACGAGAAATGGAGATGACGACAGAGAATGCGTACAGCGCCATCTAGTATATCGTCACCCAGCTGCAGTTTGCATGCATCTCTATGGGACAGCGCCCTCTATTGTACGATAAGGGAACATTACGGGGTACAGACCCAACAAACCACACCAGCTCCCTTGGATCTCCCGAAATGACCCGAATGTGGAGCGCCCAAATTTATGTTTCTTAAAAATTGGCAAAACGTGTTTTCTGGATATAAACAAACAACTAAAAAGTTACTGGGCACCAAAAAGAGCCCCAGAAAGTCATTGCGGGACGAACGATTTTCATAAAAACGCCATCAAAACAAAACAGCCCGCACTGATCCGCGAAATGCTCTTGAGGGAGCAAAACACTTGTGTCAAAAAAAAAAAACTGAAAAGAAAAGCCACGCATGCGCACTTGCTGTTGGCTTCGCGCATGCGCGCTTTGTGACGCGCTCGGTCTTCTTGTCTGCCGTCTTTGTGCAGCCTTGGTTTTTCATTGGGTTTCTGTGCTCGATTGCGTGCTCTGTGGATTCGTGTGGTATTGCACGTGTCATCGTCAAAATTACAGGATTTTTGTGGATTTGCATCGCTACAGAAGGTATGTACGACCATTTCGATGCGACGAAGTTGCAATCGGATATTTGTGTTGTGCGTGAAAGTGGTGTAAGTTCAATAGTGCGTGCGAGCGCAAAGTTCTGAGTTCACGGCTGCTGTCTTTGTTTCCTTTCCACTAGGATGAGTCGCAAGAAAACGCGGGCGCGACAAAAGCCTAAGAACCCGTTTGAGATGATTCGTGACATAATTCGCTTGTTTTAGACCGTAGCAATGGAAAAATTTTGCCTTGCCTTGAGCTTTGCTCCGAAACAGCACATGTTTTCCACACGTGCTAGTAAGATTCTTCTCGCATCTCGTGTATTTTTTGCATGCGAGAAAGCTTTTAAAATATTATTATATACACGAAATGTAAACTAGAAGAAATATAATGATAGCCTTCATATCTTGGTTTCTGCTTACACGTATGTGCGAGTATAACCGATAATGCCGACTTCATGCTCTGACTAAAGATACAGGTATTATTCCGTCTTTTCCGTCTTTTATGCACAATTCATGATGTCCTCAGGCTGTTCACGTGCATGACGCCACGAAGAAATAAGCTCTGGATTGTTCCATATATGAGGGTAGTGAATTCTCCTACTTCGCTTTGCCATGTAGTCGCACGCCCGTTATGCCTTGCCTTGCGTCGCTATCGTGTGCGATCAACTGATTTCACTTTGTTTTGTGTGTTCTTGGCTGCTCAAGAGGGGAAAGCAGCATGTAGTCGAACAGCACAAAATAACTGATAGGCTCAAGGTTTAGTGCTGATATTGTCCACGTGTTATATGCGGAAATAACTCGCGAGGAAGAAATAGCGCCTGTACGAAGGGTAATGAAGGCGAGAAAAAAAAAGACACTCTCTGCTTTGAACTCGTAGTGGATTATGGGCCCATTAAATTAAGGCAATTCAGCCGACAAAACTGTCCCAAAGTGTTTTGAGTTTGGCCCAGGGCATTTGCACCAAATGTTTAACTATTCATATAATAAATTTTTTTATACTTGTTCATGCGCTTAGAGAAAGGTATATATGGGCTGCTTAACTCGAAAAACAATTTTTATGAGCGGTAAAAGTGCACTGTATACGATCACACAACGAAGGAACACACACGCAGACACATGGCGCTACTTTCAACAGTTTGTTTTGTGATCCCCATAAGCGTGCGCACGTGGGGTGGGCAGGAGAGGCTTCCCCTTTGAGTCACCTAAGAGGGGGAGGGGGGGGGGGTGTAAAGTCTGCCCTATACATTGCCTTAATAGGGAGAGGGGCGCTGCAACGAACCTTCGCCCCCCCCCCTGAAGGGGAACCCTGCCCCCGCTTATGGTGATCCTCACACCACTTATTTAGCACATCTGCTGCGCAGAATAACAAAACATCAATAGGCAACATCAGGAACACCCCGAAAATCACATTCATTTTCTGTCAGCGTGATAGAGGGCTTTTCAATCTCCATTGCTCATATAATCTCGCGTGTAAGTTGATTCCTAATTCTCCCCACAATTATGCACGTGTTGAACAAAGAACTTCTTACAATGCATTGCTAGGAATCCACCTGCCACGTTTCTAGTATTGTAATGGTGTTCACGCAGCCGATCACTCAGTCAGCGAGTGTGTTGTCTGCTGCTATCTTGTGGTCGCAGCTAGTCGCAGCCACGGTGGACAAATCGGTCGCAGCCTGAATGACCGGCTGCGTGAAGACCATTACAATGCTGGAAACGTGGCAGATGGTTTCCTAGAAATGCATTGTAAGAAGTGCGGTTGCCTTCCTTTGTTCAACACGTGCAGAATTGTGGGAAGAAAATAGGAATCAGCTTACACGCGGGATTGTAGAAGCGGGGAGCTGGAAAAGATGGGTGACAAGCGCATTAGCATGCCGTCTTTCGCGCTGACACAAAAGGAATTTGATTTTCTCGGTGTCCGTCATGTTGCGTAGTAATGTTCTATTACTTTTGCGCAACAGACGTGCTCATCTTTTGCTATATAAGTAATGATGGGATCACAAAATAAACTGTGGAAAGAAGCGCTGTATATGTGTGCGCGTGCGTTCCTTCGTTGTGTGATCGTCTCAAGGGTGCTTTTATCGTTGAAAGAAACGGACTACCAACGTGCCCAGATTACCACCGTGGTCGGAAATTAACCCATTTTCAGGAGCTGACTCTCCATGTATGCTGCGAAATATGCGCTATGTGATGACATTGTGTATGATGTACCAACAAACCCACTTTGCAACAACAGCAATGACCCATATTGATTTTGTGAAATATGACACAAAAATAATGCAAATTGCTTAAGAGTCAACATTCATAACTTATGTTCTAGTCTCGCATTGTTGTGCATCTTAATAATTAGTAAGAACTACCATCATACCGTGCTAGTCAAGCAGCGCACTCAAAAGAACGAAGAAGAAAGAGGCAAGAAAAACTCTTCACTCGCTGCATTTGCTACGACTATCGTGGTTTTTTTGTGTCTCTCTATTGAGGTTAGGCTGTGGTACACAATTAAAAGGAAGTGACATTTGATGTCAAGTTTTAGAACACTGTTTTAAAAAAAATGTGCTTAGGCTGCAATTACTTTACGCAAGCTGTACTCATTCTCTTGTATATTCTTTTTGTATATGTGGCAGGCGGCACATGAGTTTCGAGGACAGGGCGCACGCGGAAGGGTACACACATTGTTAACAATGCTGTAGGTGTCTCAAGATTGTGTTCTGTGGTTCTGCTTTCTTTCAGATATTTAAAAACAGAGCAAGATGAGAAAACCTTGCAATGAAGATTCTTCTATTTGGGCTAGATTGCACAAGATCAGGTGAAAATGAATCATTTCTGTATTTGCATAGTTATTTATGCCAATCCTCAAGGCCCTGGGCATTTATTAAAATGTATATTTTTACAATAAGTGTAATCAGTTTTAAAAGTAAACCTCGTTTACTTAGCACAAATGTCACAAATACGCATTACTACAACGTAGCGCATTTTTTGTGCGCAGCATTTACATGTGTAAGTGCACCTGCAAACCAAATTTTGTGTACTTAAACCCAGTGGTGTAGCCAAATGCAGGAGTGCCACGGTGCATTGTATTCACCGGTGTGCCACTCCCGCCCATGCCCATGGCTACACCACTGGATTTAGGTGCATGAAATTTGGCTGGCATGTGCATTTAGATGTCTAGATGCCACACATAAAAAACCGCTTCGTCATTATGAACAGTAGCCGAGATATTAATGAGAAACCCTTATTTCGAGGTCTCTGGGATGACACCAAAGTTGGAAATTGCTGGTTGCTAAAGCGTACTCGGGACGTTTTTTGGCGCTGTAGGGTTTTTTTTCTGGGAAGTAGTGTATGTCCCACCAAAACTTTTTTGGGACATTTTCGGGAGGTTGGTGGTTTGTTGGGGAGGATGGATCGACGATCGACAACCGACCAGGTCTCGCTATAAGGTGCTTCGCCCCTAAAAATAT
>JALIZH010013096.1:0-105167 GCA_030522465.1 Rhipicephalus appendiculatus
GATATTCGTAGCACTGAAAGCAATAAGGCAACAATTTGATATAGACTTACGCTGTTTTATCCGAAACGCTTATGGATGAGAGACAGACACGCAGACCCTAAGCAGTTTACGGTTTACTACCCGGAACTACGCTGGCGAAACAGATTGAACGAGGACAGAGACAGAGGGAGACAAAGAAAAAAAATGTCAAGGAACGACTTCTAATTAGTGGCATTCAAACAGGGCGGCGAATCGCAAAAAGCACAGCAGCGCTTCCACAGCCTTCCCGGTAAAACGCTATATTCCTTATGATGGTATATAAATTCGGCTATCCGAGAGACACTGGTCATACAACTGGTTGAGGACAAAGTCAAGTGCAGTAATGGCTCTCTTTAACACAGAACATAACGAATTGTTTCTTCGCCTCAGCAGTAGCCTATGAGCTAATGTTTTAAGAGTAGAAACCAGCAAAGTCGTAATAGACTACACGAATAACAGGTGATGTCTGCTGCAGCTACAAACTTCGCCTGGATTCAAGGGTTGTTAACGGACGAAAGAAATGTGGTTGTTAAAGGACCATGATGTTACATTGTTACTATGTCAATTTTAGAATACAGCAATCACATTAGTTTTTCTCCCTAGGCCTCCTTATCCTTATTTTACTATGGGGCCGAAAGCTAACGCGATCTGGTTGCTAATTTCTATAAACATATACTCGAAAGGGCACACATTGGCGTTATTCACCACGGCAGAACTAATTAATTGTTGGGGTTTTGGACGTCATAAAATCACTATATGATTATGAGAGAAGCCGTACTGGATGGCTCCGAAAATTTTAGTGATGTAGTGTTCTTTAACCTGCACCTAGATGTAACTACCAGTACCTCTAACATTTGGATTCCATTGAAATGCGCCATCACCGGCCGAGATTCGATCCCTAAACGTTAGGGCCAGCAGTCGAGCACCATAACCAGTAGACTACAATGGTGGTTTCACGGCAGAACTGGTCATAGGGTATGCGAATTTCTCGATTTGTGCTCCTGCACTTTTAAATGCGAAGCATTTCTTTACTTACTGAGGGCAGTTTTAGCGCGTCTATCTATCTATCTATCTATCTATCTATCTATCTATCTATCTATCTATCTATCTATCTATCTATCTATCTATCTATCTATCTATCTATCTATCTATCTATCTATCTATCTATCTATCTATCTATCTATCTATCTATCTATCTATCTATCTATCTATCTATCTATCTATCTATCTATCTATCTATCTATCTATCTATCTATCTATCTATCTATCTAGCCGCCTACATGTGGGTGTTCTCGTGACCAAACCCGTAACTTGGGGTGAACGAAAATTAGTATGGGAGGGCAAGAGGGTTTGACGAATATGACTCGCTGGTCATATGACATGAATAATGTGATAATCCCGTCGCGTACGTCGTCAAACTCTTTCCGCCAGACACGTGTGGCACATACCCGTATACCACAGGCGGGTATGTGCCACAGGTATGCGGGTATGTCCCACAGATGATTGACAGTTTATATCTACCCAGGAACGGCGAGAAGAAGCATTGGTAATTTTAACTCGAGAGCGTTAAGAAAAAGCTGACATCGGCTGCGTCGACCCGACGAATTCAAAGAATAAATGTCATGGTCCCAGCAGGAATAGAACCCAAGCATTCTGCGTGGCAATCCGAGTATTCTACCACAGAGCCACGCCAGGTCTCGGAACTACTTTGTAAAAAGACCTTATGCAGGCGTAATGTTGGTGAAACGTCAATTGTGGTTGCAGTGTTGCCCATCTAATTTTATAAACATTACATAGGCACTCCAATGATACAGGCGTCACGTAGGGTTAGCGTCAATTGTACTTAAGCGCTATCCACTGATGTTTGTCTAGGTAGAACTGTCCAGGGCTACCACCCTCACAAGCGCAAGCGCTACATTTAAGCTTACCGATTATAGTGTTGGTAATACCCACGTTGCACTTGGCATCGTCACGTAACTGTTAACAACTCGGTTATATAAGACATCTGTGACTGTTCAACATACATGTCTGTGCGTATAACATTTGCAGATATGTTTAGCGTCATTTCGTAACGTTTGGTTAAAAAAATACACCACAGTCACCTTCTCTCCGCATGGTTCTCATTACATCGATTCCCATGGTACGTGGAATCTGGCGAATTTTTTTTGTCGTTGTGTGTTCCCAGCCGCGTGGGCATTGGGATATATGACTGGCTTGCTGATTGTTATGTAATAACTTCTGACGAGATAAAGCAGCAAGAGAGAAAAATATGCCAAGGAAAATGCAGGAAGGCTAACTACCATACCCGGTTTTCTACACTGCACGAATAAAGAGAAGATGAAAAATAAAAGAAGAGAAAAGGAGACTACAGGAGCGTGAGTAAGTCCGCAAGGAAAGCACGAAGTCAGATACGCACAGAAAAATAGTCGTTCGACCAAGCAGACGTCTGAAGGCAGCGTATGCTGTGTCATGACTTCGGGTCTAGAAAAATTGAGAAGCATGCTCCTCGATTTTGAACGCATAAAAATAGGGTGTAAACTTAGAGAACAACGTACAGGCCATAAAATGAGCCATTAAGTGTACTCTAAATTATATTTGACTAGCGTCGCTTTTCTTTTGTTGATTTGTACATGCGCAGCAGAATTTGAACTCGCGACCACGTTTACCTTGTTACACTTCCGTAGGAAGCATGCTTATAGGCTCTCTATTCTCGGCATTAAATTATGTCGCTTGAGAAACGCTGAGTGCGAATATACGCTCCTCTCTGGGTCCCGCTAATAATACGGCCGTTTCGTCGTCGTTATGAGCCCTGTGAAGCGTAGTGGAGAGCTCGGAATGCGCGTCTTACGCCTTTCCGAGCGTAAGAAAATGGTTCACGCGTGCGAACGTGCTTGAGGCATGCCTTAGGCATGCCGCTTGCCAGGAATGCCTAAATAAGCGCCTTGGCTATCTTTAGTGCTGCGACAGCGCTGAACTTGCACGCTTAGCTTGTTGACGCTGGAGATGATAAAGTAAAATGCAATAAAGGTTATCGTGTTTTCGTCAGCGTGGCGACCTGCCGCACGAACAGGAAAGTATGGCACGAAGCCCTCGGCGAGATACTTCATGCATTTGGGCATGGCCATGGCGCAGGAGAGCGAGAACAAAAAAAAAAAGGACTGCCTTAACACGTGAAAGTACGGCTTTCTGCCGTATACGTACCGTTCTCACGAGAGCGGCGCTGTTCGTTTCTTGAGTCGACTCGTTATATGCTTGAGCCAAGTTCCTGAAAGTTGCCTCTGTCGGCTCGCCATTCTTCCCTACAAGGTTTCTGCTGTTCACTTGCTTGATTTAGTGACGCACCACCATCACAATTGTTGCACACACTTTTCAACTATTAAAATAAGTTATCATTTCTTCATCTCTTTTTACGCCACCCAACTGCTTAGCTGAAGCACAGCCGATCTTTTTTTGCACTTTTTAAAAGGAATAACAGATATAAAAAGCTCTTTTTTTTAAAACATGAAGCAGCAATAGGAGCATTGTGAACTGAGTGCGCAAGGGCTCTTCAGCAACTGCAAGAATACAAGAAGGAAGAGAGAGGGCAATAATTTAAGCGCCATAAGTGAACATAGCAAAAGGAGGCCGCTTTCGAAAGAAAATTCCTTGGCAAAAAAAGTTATCTCATGGGATCTCGCTTCCTTTCCAAGCTTTGACAGACGCTCCTTCGGGTTCGCCTTGAAAGAGCGCCTGCACTAGACAGCCGTACCTAGGAGAGTTTCTCTTCATGGTTACAAGAAAGGGCTGGTCGAAAAAAAAAGCACCAGCTAAGAATGACGCTGAAGTGTCGAGTGTTGCCACAGGTGCTCACCTCTCGATTCGCGTATCACGAACGCTACGCTCCCTCGCGTCTCGTATACCTGACCTGATTCCGCGGAACCATGGCAAGAAAGAAAGTGCCTCTGCGCGTTACGAGATTTGAGTAGGGGTGTTGTGCAGGATGGGGCAGCAGGCATTTCAACCGAGGCATCATCAAAAGAATGACATTGTGCGTAGTCTGGCGCTTCCTACACTCCTACGTTAAGGAAAAAGTGTGTTTGTTAAACGTCGTTGACACACTCAGAAGCCCTAACGCGCAAAGGAGAACCGCAAAGTAACCACGACTGACACGGACCAAGGGGCTGATAGGAGAGCATGCAAAACAGGTGCTCTGCATTTACGAATAAAGGCAGGCATATTGTTACATACGGAAACGTAAAGAGTCGGACAAAACATGCTGCATCAATTAAGCACCTTTGCTATGTACTACAAAAGAAGGCATAAAAAAAGCTTAAATAAGCTCTATTGTTGTAAAAATATGTTTCTTTTTTTAAGTTACATTAGGATTTGGGCCAGGTAGTAGAAGCGCTAGCACTACTCTATGGACAGAAGTGTCAGCGCTGTTATCACACAAGGAGTATGTGCGGTGGCGTAAACGCTTACTTAAGTACTGAAACGTAGCAGCAATTGTAATTTTCAAGCCATTTTCTCCAATTATCGTTGCTATACCTGAGCTGCGGTCCCTGTGCCTTTATAAACTGGGTATGATCGGTTTGCACTTACTACTTGGCCGCTCTTACTACGCATCTGATTTAAGGGATATGGTGTATAGAGTGGTGTAGAAGCCAATTTGGTGACGGCAACACCCGCCAGAATAGTTTATTGTGGTCGAATTCGTTCAAGAGCAACTTTCTTGACCGCTATCACGAAATTCGCTCACCGCAGACCAATAATCCTGTCTCCAGCACGACGAATAATATACGAAAAAAGAAAGAGAAAAACAAAAACTACACAATTTTCACGCGAGTGGAGGTACCTGCGCTGTTTTTCTGTAGCAGTAACATCCAGGATATACCGCGCAAGCTTGTTAGTTAGCTCTTATACTGCAGATGGCGCTATCAGCAATAAATCGCGTTCCGGTAGCGCGGTAAGGGCAGGCCCGTAGCCAGGGGGGGGGGGGGGGGGGCTAGGGGCCCGGGCCCCCCTAAATTCGGATTGAGGGGGGGTCTTTTACCGAAAAAATAATGAAAATAGGGGGTTTTCAAGGTTTTCAACAGGTGGGCTCCCCCCCGAAAAAAATTTCTGGCTTCGGGCCTGGCGGTGGGTGACCAGTGAGAACGACGCTGAATGTAGGCGACAGGAAAATTCCATCGATCACATATGCCAGATTGCACAGCGTAAACACGGCCTTAGAATACATTACTTGGTAGAGCTCGTTATTTGTCGAGCCATAATAGGCGGGGAATATTCCACTAGGCTGGATGGAACAGCCCTTTTCTCGTTCTTCGTGTATTGGAGCCCAGGCCGTCATTGCAAAAGTATACCCAAGAAGCTTACACAAATGTGTCGTGCAGTTATAAGAAATGAGAAACTTGTACGTTTTAAAAATCATCGCGGCATGTTTTATTCGATGCGCTTAAAATCTGGTTTACGCAATTCCTTTCTCTTGTGGCGGGTCATACATGGGAGAAAGAAGAAGGTGCCTAAAGGACAGATCAAAAGAGCATAACTACAAACGAACAAAAATTGCATCAGGGCATTAAGTATTCATTGCAGCGAATGCAGATGCACACCTCAATTTGAAGACGCTAGCATCACGACTGAAAGGACTGATTGGTTAACAAAAGAGGTAGTTGAAGCGCTAGAGATAAAAAACTGGTTGAGTTCTGTGTCAAGATGCTTTCTGTTATGCTGTTGGAGAAAAATATCAGATTGCTGGCAGGACCCATTGTATGCATATTAGGGTGACCATGTGATGCTCTGTCATATCTCTTGGCGCACCTCGTAATGGAGAACATTGCGTACGCCTACGGACATCCTGTGTGAGAAAGGTTCCTGTAGTCATACTTCTGCGGACTCACACTGAGGCATTGTCCTCAATGAGCGGACTGTTCAAGCTGCCCATACAGCGCTTACATAATACCGTAAGTCGTCAACGGTGCTATCAAGGACATGCGTTGTAAGGACGCACCACGTGCTTGTGCACCAACGCACTAAATCGGTATGGAATAGACCACACTTCCTGTGCATCTAACATTCTTCCAACATTAAACCTTCGACTTCTCTCAAGAAGGGTTGCCATCACATTGGGTACAGCCGAAAATTAACCATACCTAGGAATAACCATTAAACATTCCCGTTGAGATTTTTGTAAGTGTTAATTTGTTAGTTGTTATAGAAGAAAGGTACTACTGCTGAAGCTTGGCTGAGTTTTGTCGCTGAGGGTTGGCGATGGACAACGTATACGGGAGTAACAAACGAGCTTTCCTTGACAAAAATTACGAGAAGTGCAATCGCAGATACTACGAACAACCATCACCATCGACGAAAAACGAGCGTGTGACATGCGGCTGTGCCCTACCAGCCTGGCCTGCTCTCGTCTCGAAAGCTAGGACCCCGATTCCACAGCGCACACCTCTATGGCGACGAAACATTCGCACCGAAAAGAACGACTTTTCCAGAGTTGTGCTTCTATCGACAAGAACTTGTTCTGTAAAGGGTGCTCCTCTGTTGAACATTACTGTATGGCAACAAAGCCACCATCTTGTGTGCATGATCCTGGTAATGATTAAATAGTAACTCAAATATGCAGGAATTCTTCTCTGTGTTTAGGTAATCATGCATAATTTTATGCCACAATCCTATACTCTGGTAATAGGAGTACTTTGGCTGCACTCCTTGAAAAGACCAACCGATGAAGTACAGTCGAAATCGCTCAGAAAAACGCGACTGAAGTAATCCGGATTATTCTTCTTATTATTATTATCATCATTATTATTGGTATTATTATTATTATTATTATTATTATTATTATTATTATTATTATTATTATTATTATTATTATTATTATTATTATTATTATTATTATTATTATTATTATTATTATTATTCGATATACGTCCACATACACACGGCACAGAGGAAATAGGGTCAGAGCAAGAGGACGCCACCTGCAGGGCCACAACACCCGCTACACTTTTGGGAGCAGGCAGAGATAGAGGAGAAATATGAAAATACAGAAAAATGAAATACGAAGTATCGGACGAAGGTAGAAAAACACAAAAATTCGAAGCAAAAGGCGGCAAGATTCGTTTGGTTAGTAACACTCGGCAGAGCGTGATGGGCCTGGTCAAGTGCTGCAGCACACCTTCTCGGGAAGAGTTAATCATGAGGGGCCACACACTAACATCCAATCAGTCGGTATCCCTTAACTAGAGCTCAAGTCATAAAACCACATTACCGAAGAAATGAGAATGTCAAGAACAGATTCCTTATTTTGTTCACCCCCCTATCTCTCCCTAATTTCTGTTTTTCCTCCCTTGGGCTTGGTGCTTGTGAGCTGGATCTCCAAGCAATGCGCGATTAAACAGCGGCCAAAACCATGCAACCGCTCCAATATACTTTTAATGCGTGAGAACTATAGACTCTTCATGCTTTTAACAGTACCTGATCTTATATCACCCTTCTTTTTTTGCGCCGACAGGAGGAAAGAAATTGATTCCGGCGTTAATACTCAGAAATTTCTCGCCGCGCGTAAAGCGATAAACTCGAGGACAAAAGACGGCCACGACATGGGCTGAGGTCATTCATAGAACGAGCATGCGTGTTTCGTGCTTTGCTTTGTCCCTTAGCTGCAGCTCGGCTTTCCGGATTGCAAATAATCATCAGTACATGGCGCCTTGCTTGCATCCGTATATTTCTTGTTTATTCCTTACGCACCATTTTAAAGCTATTCTACTGGCTCCAGGTCATGGTTCCCTTCTTCTATTGTAGTCGGGAATGCGAAAGGGGGGGAGGGGGGGGATAACGCAGCGAGGCTTTGTGCGTATCACTGCCGTCTCGCATTACGCCTTTTGTTTCACTCGCATGCACAGCTTCAAAGAAACGGGCTGGCTGCCCGACTGCTGCTGCTTCTTCCAAAGGCAGCAAATAAAATACTTTGCTCTTCGCGCAAGGAAGAGGGAGAGGGGGTGCCTCCTTGCTTTCTACTTGTCCATTCTTCTCTTGCGTGCACAGTAGGCGCCTCACTGAAGCAGCTCGGCATTCCCGAAGAGGCGACCGGCCCTTCAGACCACGCGAACGCTGTCCAGCACCACTTTCGAAATTGAATTTCCGCGCTGAGCGCTATCAAACGGAAACGGCAGGGTGAAGCCAAGCAGATGGAACGGCCCGGACATTTCTCGGAATGCCGGGCCGAAATCGAGCTTATGGGTATGTACTAAACAAAAAGAAAAAATAATGACGAAAATAACGTTGGCAAAGATAGTGCGCAATCGCCAACCCCCCAGTCTCCTTTCTCGATGTGTCTTCTGCGCCCAATAGTGGAAGGTCAGTTTATATTCTCACGTTTACATGCACGCTAGGAGAATCAGAGCGCATGTACAGACCGAGACATGGAAGCCCCCCGTCGCTTTGGTTCGGGAGGCCGTTTCTCTATTGCCTGCAAAAAGTTACACTTGCAAAGGCTATAGTCGAGGCAGCAGAACGACACTGCGTCTGGGATCATGGCCACGTTTGTGTGTGTGTGTGTGTGTGTGTGTGTGTGTGTGTGTGCGTGCGTGTGTGTGTGCGCGTGCGTGCGCGTGTGTGTGTGTGTGTGTGTGTGTGTGCGCGTGCGCGTGTGTGCGCGCGTGCGTGCGTGTGTGTGTGTGTGTGTGCGTGTGTGCGTGCGTGCGTGTGTGTGTGTGTGTGTGTGTGTGTGTGTGTGTGTGTGTGTGTGTGTGTGTGTGTGTGTGTGTGTGTGTGTGTGTGTGTGTGTGTGTGTGTGTGTGTGTGTGTGTGTGTGTGTGTGTGTGTGTGTGTGTGTGTGTGTGTGTGTGTGTGGATTTCCCGAACAACAAGCAAAGAGGTGAAATCCTTGTTTCCTGAACGCATATAGTTCCTTCCGGATGCCGATGCAAATGCGCTTCATCCACCTCGCGACCACTAAGAGGTAAGAATCAGTCATACAGTACGCATGTTTGCGGGTTCACATGCCGCACCAATCATGGAGGAAGAAAAAGAAAGGAGGGAGCATGACGTCACGCAGCCAGCCTTGGCAAGCCAAACCGTTTTGAAGCCAGCAGTGTCGGCCCAACACGTGACCTTTTGCGTCAAGATCACGCGAGCAACGAGACTTGCCGAGACTTCGTGGTATGGCGCCCGGTAGCTTTTAATCGAAGCGCGCTTGCTCGGCGCAGACCGGCCGGCTCACGCAGGATACGCAGGAGGTTCAAAAACGGAACACCACCGAGAGTACTAAAACCTACCGCACGCTGTGACGTTTTGATCACGTGTTGGGCCGACTCGGTGGGCTTCCATGGGCTTCACTCATGTGACGTAATGCTCCCTCCTTTCTTTTTTCTTCCTCCATGGCACCAATTTATTTGCAGCGGCTTGAAAATTGGCGGGCTTGAAATAATTTTTGTTTACGTTACAAATTCCTACCAACAAATAATGTATATGTGCTTATAAGTACAAAAAATTCGTGAATACATTGAAAAGACAAAGACTCACGGGCACTAATCGTTCCGGTACTAAGAAGCTGCACCCTGGTGCCGCTGATGTTTGCAAGCGTAGTTATGAAAAACTGCCGGGCAATACACACGTTTGTCTCGCGTGCCTAAAGTATTCAGTAAAAGTACCCAGTGCGCTTATTCCTATTATGAGTGCCTTAGTTCTGAAAGAGGTCAGTTATCCAACTGGTCACAAACGCAACCAGCTTGGCGCATTACCTCAACATTTTCTCACATTTTGAATGATACGCTTCTACCACCTCTTTATTTTACATGGACACTATCGGCTGGTATACGCCCTGTATATATATATATATATATATATATATATATATATATATATATATATATATATATATATATATATATATATATATATATATATATATATATATATATATATATATATATATATATATATATATATATTGTGAAGAAGAAGATGCGCCTCCATCCAGCAGCATCGCCAACGCTCGGCTCGTGCTCCAGATCGCTGCTGTGCCTCTGGACGGTTTTTCCCGCTGCCTCGACGCTAACCATAACGTGCTTGAACAACCAATAAACCTCTTCACATTTGGTGGAGCGTGCTGTACATCCCCGTCGCTTACACCCTGGAGCTGCGAAGCCAGACGCTTCCGCCCATCATGACTGACAACGCAAACCCACCGGCGCCTTCGCCCCAGTCCGTCACCTGCACCGGGATTCCTCGGCTACGGGATCCAAAGCTTTTCAGCGGTGCATACGAGACCGACGTGGAAGACTGGCTCGAGAACTACGAACTGGTGAGAGCGCATAATAAAAGTCGGATGACCCCGACAAGCTCGGCCACGTCAAGTTTTTACCTAACTGGCGTCGCCGAATTGTGGTACAAGAACCACAAACAAGACATCCGCACATGGTCCGTCTTGTGGGGATGTCTTCACGGTCAGAAGTATTCGCTCGACCGGCCGTCCGCAAGCAGTGCGCAGAGCAGCGCTTGCGCGTCCGCTCACAGCAGACAGGAGAAAGCTTCACAAGCTACATTGAGGACGTCGTCGACCTTTGTAGACGTGTGAACGACACCATGCCCGAAGCTGACAAGATGAAGCAAATTCTTAAAGACATTGACGACGGCGCATTCCAAATGCTCTTGGCTAGGAATCCGCGCACAGTTTCAGAAGCCGTCAGCTTGTGTCAGAGCTACGACGAGTTGAAGAAGCAACGCTCCTTGACTCGGCAACCTCCCCGCGGTGGCGAGAAGCTGTGCAGTCTCGACACCACGCCTGACCATTCGACGTTGCTTCAGCAGGTCTGAGACTTCGTCCGTGAGGAAGTTGCCCGCCAACTTTCCTTAATCCCTTTACTCAGAAGCCCACCACCCGTCTACCCGCCCCGCTCCGCACTGTTATTTCGGAAGAGGTTGCCCACGTTGTTGCTTTTGCACTCAACGAGCCACCTCCATCCAGCGCTGTTCGCTACTCGCGTGCAGCGCAGCCTGTGGCCGCTCCTGTCGCCTACCCGCAAGCCGTGCAGCCTGTGGCCGCGCCCCTCACGTATGCGGACGCTGCGCGTCGGCTTCCGCAAGCACCTTACACCACGCATGCACAGCCGACGCAACCACCTGTTTATACTGGATCTTGGGCAGCACCGACCATCGCCAATCCTTGGAGGACGCCAGATAATAGACTGATTTGCTACGCCTACTGCACTCCCGGACACGTCGCCCGCTATTGCCGCAGTCGCCCCCCAAACACTCGGCGACGGGGCCCGGTCATCGCAATCCGGCAGCCAGCCCTTCCCCCAATACGTTGCTGGCCCATCACAGCGCTATGCCCCTACTCACCGCCCTAACTTCCAGCCGCAGCGCTCACCATCTCCTCGTCGGTATCCCGTTGTATCCGTTTCGTCTTCGTCGTTTGCGCTTTTCAAGTTTTATCTAATTATGGACCAACTCGCCCAAACCAAGGTATTGTTAAAGAACAATTTCTTACCGGGTTTTGTTAGTGCCAGGTAAAAAATAAAAACACAAGCACAAGCGACCACATCGGCTGTCCAGCATGCTATAGGCGGGCTGTTTTAATTTAGACGTGTTATTCACTTCGTGAAATAGCGTAAGCCATAGGCTAGTCTATTTGAAGAAGACGTCATCGTCTCGCAAAGTCACAGGTTTGCGCACCACAGCATAGAAATCGAGAAAAGAAACACACAGGGGTACACGCAGGGGCAATGACCTCTCTATTTGCTACAAAAGAGAGGTGGTCCTTCGCTTCGTTTACGTTCGGATCCGCTTGAACGACTCTGTCGGAGGCACAGACGCTCCCCCTTTAAGATTCTCATCAATATTGATGGCGTTTGCTCGCACAAAAGGACATCTTGTTCGCAGTTGCTTTATATCTATCTCCTTCTCCTCAAAATACGTCCCGTTCACCGGTTAGTCGGTAGGCGTGGATTATCCATCTCCCGCGCTGCCGATCTACGCACATTTTGCTTTTTCTTCCCTACTTGAAAAATGAGTCGGCTCCGTTGAAGGCGATATCGTTCATGATGGAAATAGAAGACAGGAAAATAAGTAAATAGAACAGTGGACGTTATTACCCTCTATCTCTTTGCCGGCACCTCTGTATCGATGTGCATCCTTCGCTTTTCACTGTTCCTGTTTTTCATGCTCTGCGTTTGTCACTTTCTCACTCTCGCTCTTTGTACCTTTGTTCTTACATTATTCTTCATTCATATGACTTTTCCGTTTGCCGATTTTCTTGCCGGAAGCGGCGAAACACAGCACGTTGTTTCCGCCTTTGGGACAAGTCTTTATCACACCATGAATCATTATGTTAGGCGATTTGAGAACGGTGCATCGTACATCGTCGAGCAGATGTCTGCGTTTGTAAGTTGCCAAGAAGAAGAAATGGCTAAAAAAAAACTTCCCCATCTCCCGCTAAAGGGAACCATGTGTGGTTGCGAAGCAGCGGGGAGATGGTTAGCTTGAGCGGGAGAAACGTCGCCGCTCTCGTTTCGCGGCAGCGGCCAGGGCGCTCATCGCGGTGCTGCACAGGAGAGAGAATGAGGCGCGCTCCGTCATTTTTACACCGCGGAAATACCGTGGTGCCGCCAGCGGAGTATGCAGCTGTCGCACGCCGCTCCGTAGAGGAGAGAACGGGGGGGGAACCGTAGGAGAGGAGAGAGAGGGGGGGACGCGCATGTGCTGTGGGGGGTGTGGGACGCGGGAGCCGCTCCGTAGAGTAGAAGATTCTTAGAGTAGACTAGAAAGCGGGTGAGCGTAGGAGAGAGGGGGGAGAGGACGCGCATGCGCTGTGGGGATGCGGGCGCCGCTCCGTAGAGTAAACGATTCCTAGAATAGAGAAAGGGGGGTGAGCGTAGGAGAGGAGAGATAGGGGGGAGGGGACGCGCATCCGCTGTCGGGGTGTGGGACGCTCCGTAGAGTAGGGGATTCCTAGAGGAGAGAAACGGGGTGGGCTTAGGAGAGGAGAGAGAGGGGACGGGCATCCGCTGTGGGGGTGTAGGACGCGTCCCGCGTCCTACACCCCCCCCTCCCGAACACACGCAAGCAAGATCAAAGAATGGAGTCAACCTGGGCGACACACACCACCAGCCTAGCCATTGCTAAGCAGCCTCTCTGTGCTCTCGGCCATGACTCTGGTGACTGTAGTGGTGGTTGACGGCCTCATATTGTACTAGTGTTCTGGTTCGCATAGTGGGTGCTTCCCTACTTCATGAAAGTGGCCGGACGCGGGACGGACGCGGGAGGGACGTACATAGCCCCGAGCATAAGATGCTTCGCATCTAAAACTTCCCATCTCCCGCTAAAGGGAACCATGTGTGGATGCGAAGCAGGGGGGTATGGCTGGCTTGAGCGGGAAAAATGTCGCCGCTCTCGTTTCGCGGCAGCGGCCCGGGCGCTTAACGCGGCGCTGCACAGGAGAGAGAATAAGGCGCGCGCGCTCCGTCATTTTCACACCGCGGAACTACCGTGGCGCCCCCCAGCGGAGTATGCAGCCGTCGCACCACCTGTCGTGCGCGCCGCTCCGTAGAGGATTCCTAGAGGAGAGAACGGGGGGGGGGGACCGCAGGAGAGGAGAGAGAGGGGGGAGCGGACGCGCATGCGCTGTGGGGGTGTGGGACGCCGCTCCGTAGAGTAGAGGATTCCTAGCGTAGAGAAAGGGGGGTGGACGCGCATGCGCTGTGGGGAGTGTTGGACGCGGGACGCGGGCGCCGCTCCGTAGAGTAGATTCCTAGAGGAGAGAAAGGGGGTGAGCGTAGGAGAGAAGAGAGAGAGCGGGAGGGGACGGACATGCGCTGTGGTGGTGTGTGATGCGGGAAGGAGGGACGGACTACCGTAGCGTCCCCAGTGGACTATGCAGCTTTCGCACCACCTGTCGTGCGCGCCGCTCCGTAGAGTAGAGGATTCCTAGAGTAGAGAAAGGGGGGTGGACGCGCATGCGTTGTGGGGGGTGTTGGACGCGGGACGCGGGCGCCGCTCCGTAGAGTAGATTCCTAGAGGAGAGAAAGGGGGTGAGCGTAGGAGAGAAGAGAGAGAGCGGGAGGGGACGGACATGCGCTGTGGTGGTGTGGGATGCGGGAAGGAGGGACGGACTACCGTAGCGTCCCCAGTGGACTATGCAGCTTTCGCACCACCTGTCGTGCGCGCCGCTCCGTAGAGTAGAGGATTTCAAGAGGAGAGAACGAGGGGAACCGTAGGAGAGGAGAGAGAGGGTAAAGGGACGTGCATGCGCTGTGGGTTTGTGGGACGCGGGCGCCGCTCCGTAGAGTAGAGGATTCCTAGAGGAGAGAAAGGGCAGGAGCGTATGAGAGGAGAGAGAGGGGGGTGTGGGAGGCGGGGAGGAGGGATGGACAAAGCCCTCGCAAGCACATGGAAGCAAGATCAAGGAATGGAGTCAACGTGGGCGACAGACACCACCGGCTAGTGCGTGTTATTCTTTGCTTGCACCCACCGCCTGCCTAGCCATTGCTAAGCAGCCACTCTGTGCTCTCGGCCATGACTCTGGTGACTGTGGTGGTGGTTGACGGCCTCATTGTACTACAGTGTTCTGGTTCGCATATTGGGTGCTTCCCTACTTCATGAAAGTCACCGGACGCGGGACGCCGGACGCAGGGGGGATGGACGGACAAACCAGCGAGCATAAGATGCTTCGCATCTAAAAAAAGAGTGCAGCACAAGGCTGAACAGCTATTTCTGTTTTTTTAGTAGGTCGGGGCTCTTTATTTGGCAATTTCGTGTCTATTTCATAATACCTTGGTAATATTACACGTTGCATAGCTACCACTACAGACATGTTGTTCAATACTTTATTGTTCATACTTTACACGACGCGAAAGCGGCAGCCTAGCTACTCCCACGACGGGACCAAGACGTGAAACCTCCCCGCTTTATGATAGGCGTACAGGAGAGCCAAGACTTGATGGTGATGAGTTGGAGATTTCATTAGTCTTTCAAAGCGGTCCCGCGCAACACAGCGCCCCTGTGAGCCACACTCCCAGAGAATGCGCTCTTACAGGCATATACTTTTTAACAGCGAAGTTGTTGAATCCAGCCGTAAAAAAAAAAAAAAAAGGGACGAAGCTTGCACTAAAGTACGCAAGGCTTGAAATAGCGAAGCTGAACGGTTCTGAACTCTCATATGGTTGTTTGAAGGTTGTAGCTAGGCTTTAGCTAGGTGATGCTAGGTTGTTTCTAGGTTGCTTCTAGGTTGTTGCTTGGGTTTAGCTAGGCGATGCTTCATTTGTGTTTAGGTTGCTTCTACGTAGCTGCTAGAATTTACCTTGGTGACGCTAGATTTTTTTTTGTAGGCTGCTTCTGGGTTGTTGCTAGGCTTTAGGTAGATGATGCTAGGTTGTTTCTTGTTTTCTACAACGTTATTGTTGCGGGTCATGCTAGGTTGTTTTTAGGTAATTCCTAGGCTTTTAGCTAGGTGATACTAGGTTCCTTCTATGACGCGGCAAAGCTTTTAGCTATGTTGTTTTATAGGTTACTTATAGGTCATTGTTCGGTTTTAGCTTGTTCTTGTTAGGTTGTTTCTAGGTCATTGGCTGTTTTGTTAGACTTCATAGTCGTCCAGCTTCGCTGTTTCAAGCCTTGTGTGACTTGCTGCAAACCTGGTCTTTTTCCCTTTTTCTTTCTTTCACTTTCTATCTCTCGTTTTTTTCTCTTTCCTTCTTTCTGTCTTCCTTTCTCTCTCTCTGGCTTTTTCTATTACACACTTTTTCTTTCTTTCTTTATTTTCTCTTCTCCCTTTGTCTTTCTCGCTTTCTCTCTTTCACGGGCTTCGCATGCTCCAAGTCGTCGAGCAGAGTTTTCGTTTAACGCTCGCTCCTGCTGTACTCAGGAATTAAACGGCCAATTCCTGGGGCGCATACACGCCTGAGGAGCTTTGCACGACAGATCATAAGTTACCGATAGCTTAAACATCCTCACTCCAAAGAGAATGAAGAGAGCACGTGCCGGTACGTCATGATGGTATTTTTTGCGCACATTGTACGCACCAAAGTTCTTACGGCCGGCTTAAACAGCTTATTATGATCATGGTCGGGTATGTGCCTCAGAAATTTCTAGACCCACGTAACCTGTAATTGGGAAAAGCTTGAATAAACAGTCGGGATTATCCCAGTCATAAAAACCGTGGCCGTAAGTTTCACCTTCACGGAAGCATCTCTACGGAGGTCTTCAGCGGTACTGAAAACGAAAGAATAATAGGAAACGGGAAAGGCAACGGCGACTGAGAGAACACCCCGTAGCGATAAAAGCGAACGTGCCATGAGCATGGCATGGGAGTCATGTTGCACGTGACATGTCATAATTTTCGTATTACCACTTGTCATTTATGTTCGTCATACAGTCACATCACGCAATACCAAATTTGGTGTATATCAAGCTGGCGAAACGGCTGATAGTGCACCATGAGCGCGGCATGGAAATCATGTTGTAGGTGACATGCACGTCATGAATTTCATATTACCACCTGTCATTTATATTGGTCATGCAGAAATGTCTCATCATACCAATTTTTGGGTACATCAGGTTAAGGAAATGGCTGCAGAAGCACCACGGCCATGGCCTGTAAATCATACTGTCCATGAAAAGTTAGTCACGATTTTCACGATATGACCAGTCATTCATGTTCGATGCAGTCGCTTTTATGCCATATCAATTTCGGTATAAATTCGATTCACGATACGGTGTGGAGAGCACAAAGTTGTAGATAGATAGATAGATAGATAGATAGATAGATAGATAGATAGATAGATAGATAGATAGATAGATAGATAGATAGATAGATAGATAGATAGATAGATAGATAGATAGATAGATAGATAGATAGATAGATAGCAGGACTGAACAGTATCGCGATAGTATTTCAGAGATACTTCTGAGTATGTGTATTTCTGTATCGAGATACATTTGAAAAATGTATTTGCAACTCAGTAGTGAAATACTTTTACGATATATCGGTTGTATCGCGGTACTGTGCGGGGCACAGGTATCTCGTTACTTTTTCTTTTTTTTTTTCGGAAGTGACCTGAAGCGTGTTTCCAAAGGGGAAAGAGATTTTTTTTTCTTTCTGTGTGTGTTAAACAAGCAAAGGCTCGCGCTGGTCGACTACATAGGGAGGGTAGCGATGGTTTCCCACAGGCATAGAATGGCCCTAGTGGCAAAGCACCCGATGCCGCCGACGGCAGAACCGCGGAGGCCGATCGGCCTCTGCTGAAGAAAGTCGCTGTCTTGGCTGTCTCTGAAGACCAATGCAGGGCGACTACTTATTTTTTTTTTTTGGGGGGGGGGGGGGGGGGAGGGGGGGGAGCGCCCATCCAGCTCTTCATGACTTCCGCGCGGATAACGCCATGAAAAAGAGGCTTCGCGAGTGTTCAATTCTCAATGTGGCGGCAGTTTCAAAAGTATTTCCTATAGTTGCGGCGGAAGTGACTCGATGATGGCTGTCTTTGTGGTGCTTTCAGTTATCCCTCGAGCATGTCAGGGTGTATTACTAGTTGATTTACAATCGTGAAATGGTCTTGTGTGGTACCAGGCTCCCGCACCGCCGGAGCCGACTTGACCTGTTGGGGCTTGCTGAAGTGGGCGCTGGTAGCATAGGTGGTGGTGAAAGTTTTATTCAAACTTTGTCCGAACAATAAGGTGGCCCCAGGCGACGAGTGCTTCCTGTAGTATCTTATAGACCTTTTCAAAGGAGAGAAAAAACGCCGCCATGCTGGGCCTCGAATGGGAGTAAATAGGCTGACACCACAACCTCGGCAGGGCATTTTGGGGGGGTTAAGCCTGTTTAGCGCAGCCCAGAGAGGATTATGGCAGACACCCAGTGAGCCGTCTGTGAAATGAGCAACTGTCCTAGTTCCCATTTTCTGTTTTGAGAGAGCTAGCAGGAGTGACCTAGAAGGGCTGAAAGTATCTCACCCCCCAAAGAACGTGATTTTCGGAAACCAACGTCTGAATAGTGTAGTTTTGACATACTGGGCTGCACTACACGTAGGTAAAACAGTGAAATCCGCCGCTGTCTGGCCCAGAGCCGACGGAACTCGGGAGGCGGCTTTCAAGGTGGTGTCATCGAACGGATCGAAGCAATTTGTTCTACCACGGAGTGACGAAGCGCCCATGTCGTCCCCGCCAAGTCACTTTGCAGGGAACTAACCGGTCGAAGACCTGTCATCGCCGCACCGGCCACAATGAAATGTTAGCGCTCTTTGCGGGCGAGACACTCCTTGTCTGGCAACAGTTGGCTGAGCCGTCTCTACTGTAGTTAAGTGGCGTCTAGTTGTACAGTAGGATGGTTTAGCCCTCGAGTCACGACACTAGTCGCACGAGCTGGAGTCTTCGCAACGTCGACGAGGGACAAGGCATCACGGAAGCACACGTCACAAGACCGAGCAATGGCGAATGGTGAAGGCCGTGCAGCACGGTCTATACTGGATGGCACGTTCTTTGAACCCGTTGAGGACGTATCCAATGCTTCGGTGCTCAAACCTTAATGCAAACTTTGTCGAAAGGTAATTTCTGGTTCACGGACATCGACGTCAAACTTCAAAGTACATCTCAAGGTAAGAAACATGTAGTTTTATCCCCGTTGGTATAGTTCTGTCTCTATAATTGTCATACGTTTCATTGACCTCGACTACGTTTCATTTATTCCCAGAGGGTACATCCAAACGGTTTCATCAAAATGTGAGCAGCACCTCAAGAGGTCCTGGAAGTGCTGTTCTGTGATAAATAATTAAATTGCAGGTTTCGATGCGCTGCAGCATTTAAATATGATGCTGCACTTAATAAATGTTTTTGCGGAATATGAACATCCCCGAAATCAAAAAAAAAATGCACCGCCATATTCACAAAGGGAATGATTTTAGAGGAGCTTGCTCGGAAATGATCGGGTAACCCGCGAATCCTCTGTACACATCTCCTACCATCATATATAGACGTGACCACGTTGTTATATATACATTACATACACAATGTTTATTAATTGACATTTGGTTGTACTATATACATTTTGATGGACTATATATATTATATGTACACAACAGATGTTATTTTGCAAAGTACAAGAAGGGCGTCCCTCGATGAGCTCGGGCACTCGTTTCCCTTTAAAGATGATTGCTTTCTGATGCATGAACCATATGCATTATATATACGCGTTCATGCGGCCGAGCGGTAACGAAGAGTGTTCACTGCGTGAGCTCCCGGCGAAGAGAAACGAAGCGCACGTGCCGAGAGTGGTGTGCGTGGCCTTGAGCGGCGCCGCCATCTAGTGAGCGTTGTTGAAATCACCATAATCACACACCCACCACCATGGCCATTGTCCTGCCGCCGGCACCTTACCAGTTGCATCCCATTTGACCTAGGACCTTGTTACCGCTGCATTATATTGTTGCTATGGAAATCCACTGCAGCCTGTCCTGTTGCTTTACATCTTCCTGCAGAATACCGAAGTCGTTAAAGTGAATCTCGTAATATAAGGCTCTAAGCTACTACCTATTTTCAGCACCACACCATAGAATGCACCGAGGCAATAATCCATTATTGACCATTTCCTCAAGGATCAGACACCGAAGACGAAAAAAAGCCAGTTCCATTACTAATGGCGCAAAAAGCACAGTTTTTTCCACACTAGCTTCCACACAAAACAAACAGCTCTTGCATTGTGCGGCGTATTGTTGGATGCATCACAACTGTCAATTGGGCGAGTTGGTGTATTTCCATCTTGAACGATTAAAAGCGCAACACAAACGAGGACGACAGAGGAACGACAGACTACAGTAGACTACAGACTGTAGTCTGTCATTCCTCTGTCGTCCTCGTTTGTGTTGCGCTTTTAATCGTTCAAGATGTATTGTTGGATGCCCCGTGATCACAATGGGGCATCGGAAATACCATAGAAGCCTTCTGATTTCATGAGAACGTAGAGAGGAAGTATAGCATTCTTACCCTGAATGCTTTCTTCGAGTCCATGCCGCTCATTCTTGCCAGCCTCATTGAGCACAGGGTCAACCGAAAAAAATCATCGAATTCATTTAGCTGAGGTAGCTTTCATCTACTGTATTTTACAAGCTAGTACAATGAGGTGCCACTGCCGTTAACTCCGCAATGTAGTGAGCAGCGGTAGACTGAATATAGCCCACGCTGCAGCTGCGAATACATCTCTTTCAGTAGCAGAGTAATGAAAAGCCTGCGAGTCTAGGCATCTTACAATGATTGACACCATTTTTATTGCAATGCGTAATATGAGTGGTTGACATTTCTATGGTGACACCGGCTACCTTATCTCTTAGAAAAAAGGAACAGGAGAATACAAAGAGGGAAGGAAAAACGTGACAGACTACAACACACGGAATGACACCAGATGTATGTATAACACAATACAAACACAGATATTATGAAACACGCTGTTATGGAGATGAGTACGTTTAAGAAAAAACATGGTTCTTCCCTCCGTTATAGGAATCGGTATAACACGAAATTGAAACGTGTCTTTACAGAAGTTTAATGTTAACTGTACATTGATATAAGAGAGCTTGCACAATGTCTATTGGCGTTTGACAGTTATAGCACCGTTTAACATGGATGCATCCCACGTTGGACGTTTGGTGTTACATCTGTATTCCCGACGACTAACGTCCATGATCAATGATTTAAACAAACCCTTGTGGTCGTAGATGTTTGCGGTAGCTGTACGGTGAGAGCGGAATCAGCGAAAGCGGTGTGACAGCCAGAAGAGCGTCACTGATTGGACGCCGAACTTGGGCTAAGGTCGCCTACTCGCGGCATGTTAGAGTTTTCGAACACCACTGCCCGACCAGAGGGAAACGCAAAGCGCGTCGTGTCTTCCCCGTTGGCCGGCTGCAATTTTCGCGTGGCGAGCGCAAGTTGGGAACGCTAGCCACGCGAAGCAGTCGAGCGTCGCAGAGCTATATTTGGTATGGATGGATGCTATGAGCGAGGCCGACGCTAGGGGTAAGGACGCCACCTGGCAGTGTGTTAATGCGTCGACAAAATTGCACTTGGCCTATTCGAAACGCGCCGAATAGGACGGACGCGTAGAGAAACGATGCTTTTAAGGTGCTAATTGTGGATTTTACGGTCACGATCCATTACTTCACTTTAACAAGAACACTGTGAAAGGAGAGTGATAGATATTAAAGGCGCTTTTGCAAAGCCTACTGAGTATGGAACCGTGGCGCAGTGGATAGCATGCCCGGCATCTCTTGTGGCGGACCGAGAGGTCCGTTAGGTTCGACTCACGTTGACGGAACTTTTTTTCTTCGTCTTCTAATGTTGTGTATTTTTTCGACGTCATTTCCGTGACGGAAATACGTCACTGAAGTCTTGGTGGGCCCCGGCATAAAACACTTTCGTGTTAAAACAGATACGCACTTGTGTATAGAGAATCAAATATAATTAATATCATGTAATGCATTTCGGTAGCGTATTATTTGCGCTAATCAGGAAGCGCAACATACTGTATTGAATGTCCAGCGACGAAGCATCCAGCCCGTGTGACAAACTTTACGCTCATTACCGCTTATGAGCACAAATAGAAAGCAAAAGCTTGCTTTCCACGTGGGTCATTGCGGCAACTCCTGAGAGAAAGCCCGGTGTCTCGAACCATCGTCTCCGTATAGACTCGATCCCATCCAAGAAGCTCTAAGGCTCCACGGCACTTCCCTCGCATTGATTCAGCCCTATATACTGTGACGCCTGTGGTGACACCTCCATCTATGATTCCCGCGACTGTGAAGAGACGAAAGAACACGCGCTGTGTTTTTGTGATTTTTAGATGTTGAAGTGATATTCGATCAGCGGTTCTTGCGCCCTTCGATTATTATCCTTGCTTTGGGCATTCTTCTTGTTTATGTGTTCGTCCGACAAGCCACCAGTTCAATGTCAGTGCCCGTTTTGTTGATGTCTGAGTCCACGTTTCTCACCCCGCGCTTCTTTGCTGAATGAAGCACTCACTCACAAAACCTTTTCCAGCCTATTGATATTCTATGAGTAATCAAATATAATATATTTTTTTAGAATTTCTCATTAAAGGTTTTTCTTGACGTAAGAGTTGGGCACAACTGAATATCAGTGAAGAGGCACGGATAAGGTAAAAAGAGGGTGAGTAGAGGAGGAATTTCTTGAGAAGATTGCATCACCGCTTTTACTGTCTAGTGGTCTCTCTCCTCTCATGCCCAAATCTACTGGGGTTTCACGGTGAAGTTGAAGGGACGAGGATGAATACTCACGCAGCAAAAGAAAAAAAAAACATACGTGACAGTGCACCCCGCATAGTGCGATGATCAGCTTCGTTCAGCAGGCACTCTTCAAGTCACCGCGCCGGAAAATGTAGTCTGAGAGCATTTGAATACGCCGCCGCCGTGAAGGCAGGCGGTGCGGAGCGCGTACCGCACACACAGCTGATGGTGGGGCACGACCTCTCGAGCCTCTCTTGTGCTCGCCACACTCCCTTCAAGGTGTATACGCGACTCGCTCGAGGCATCATTCTTTACTCTCTGCGCTCGTTCCTAATCATTCAGCCTCCTACGTCACCGCACCTCCGAGTTGCCCTTTTTTTCAGATCTTGTCGTCGTCTTCCTATCTACTTCAAAGGGAGAAGCCCTCGAGTGGCCATGTTTTAGAGGAATACTTTTCACCGATATAGTTGCGGGTTTTCGCGCCCGCGGGGTTCTCCAGTCGAAAACTCTGGGGTTGCCGAATGGGATGTGACGCTAGGAGGTGAAGGGGAAATTCAAACGAGAAAGCTGCGCCGGAGAGAAAATACGCGTCAGCGAAAAGAAAAGAATGAGAGTGTGTCAGACAGAGAAAGAGAGAGAAAGAACAGCAAAACAGAAAGGTGCATGATATGCAAAAACGAACGACTTGGCGTAGTGCATCAGGCAGAAGTGAGAAAAAAAAATCGTGCTAGAGAAACAGCATAAAATGGCCGAAGAAACCGCTCTTTCTCAGGCATCCTTCACGGCAGAAAGCACGACAAAAGAAGGACCCGCGATAACCCTAATGACGCCCCTTTTTTTTCTATTTTTCCATTTCTTTCTGTGAATTGCGAATTCTCTTGTTTGTTTGGATCCCCTTCTCGTGCCATCCCGGTACCGGTGCAGGGCGTAAATTTTTAGCCTCTCTTTTTTCTCCTCCTTTTCTCTATCAGGTATGTGTAGAAGACCTTCCTCGGAGTTTCCGTTTCTTTAGTGCACGCGTAAGCGTAGCATCCCTTTTTATTTTATTTTTTTTCGTGGTTGCAGCCGCTTCCTTTTCTTTTCTTTATTTTTATCCCGACGCGTAGCATTCAAATATTCGTGTACCATCTAGGCTCTCACTTCCGTACCAAAGGCGTTGAATGCGAGCCGCTTGCGCGGAAGCATCGCAGCCAGGAAGGCGTCCGCCGCTTTCTTTCGTTCCTCTTCCTCTCTCCCTCTTTTCCCATTCCTCCTTGACTCAGATTCCGAATATTTTCTCTCTTACCTTCTCTTCTTCCTGTGCGCCGTCTCCCTTCTTCCTTACTCGATTCTGTCCTTGTCTGTCTCACGCGCTGTTCACGTCGTCGTTAGGGAGCAGCCGTATGCGTTTTCCCTTGATGTCTTCTTCAAGAGCACCGCTTGCGCTCTTTGCACAGAAGAGGCATCTAGACGACGCCGACACGACATCCTGCGCCTCCTTCGAAGGCGTCTTCGTGCGTATGAGCCCGCGTCTTAGTATTTTTACCATTTCCAACGTCAGCTTCTTAAATCTTGCCATACTTTTAGGGTCGCCTCCCAGTGTGAGCGATGTCCGCGCTCACTTTCTGTACCTCATGTTTCGCTAAAACCAAGCAGTGCCACAGTAGTTACATCTGGGTGTCTGCCGATGATGAGGGTATGTGAGTACACTAACGACAACGTAAGCACGCACGAAAAATGCCACGACTGACCGGAAAAGTTGGCTCCAGCAAACACTGCAGTCCAGATGGTAAATGTATAGGCAAGAGCTCATCCAGCACTCTTCGTGTTTGGCAACACGCAGACGCCAGCCACTGCACTCCAGACTGCACGGAATTACCGGGTGTTTGTTGTACATCTGAAGTCTCCACGTGAATGGTCGTTCTTCCCGCAGGCGGCTATACGCTGTTTACGAAAGCTTCTTTTCTTGAATGCGTAGTGGGACGGAGTGTGTGGGTGGAAGGTGCATTTTTTTTGTTAGAGATATTCTTTTTGTATTATTCATTATTTGTTCCATATGATATAGAGTCTAATTTTTATTACGAATATTTATTTGCTTTTTATAGGAGTGCGGAATGAATAGCGGCGTTGATTTCACCTCAGAGACCCCTTTTTATCTTGAGGATAGAGAGCGCACTTATGTACGTCCCTTTTTTGCATGGGTGAAGCGAAACGGAACACGAATGAAGGTCCGAAAAAGACTCGGGATTGCCGCAGGGGTCTCGGTAGGAAACCTCAAAAGGGCACCGTCTTTGTGTGCCGTTCACAGCAGTCCGCTGTTGCCCACCCAAGGAATGAATTCCAATGGCGACTTTCGCGTACGAATACCCTTGTTCTTTCTTCTGTTTTCGTTTCTTTGCACGTGTCACTCCTCATGCGTGTCATTTATTGCTCTCGGTATACAGTAAACGAAAAGAGCGTACGCGAAAGCGTAGGTGCAAGGAGCGCCTGATGCATATTATCTCGTACAGAAGTGCATGAAAAATGAGTGCATATAAATCGCGAAGATAATACGCGCTCGCTGCCATTTATCGAAACTTAAATTCTGGCGTTTTACGCGCAAAAATCGTAGCGTTGTTATAGGTATACACATTTGTGGTGCAAGCCACCATCGATTATGCGTAATTTTCTAGTGTTTTGTCCCGAATATAGTTGCTAGATAGTGCTCACTGAAGTGTGGTTCCATATAATAATGTTATCTAGGATATTAGGTGCCAAAACGTCGATACGATTATCGGTTCGCGGGCCCGTAGCATTTCGCCTCCACTGAAATGTGACCGCCGCGGCCGAGGTCAAAGTGTGGTACCAGGAACTCTGGTATTTTACTAACTCAAGTGTAAGTTGAATGCGCGGCATTTCACTCAGAAATCTATTCATATTGCACATAAAGGAAGAAAAGAACATCATAATACTTCAAATTCTCTTGTTTCTTTACACGAAATTCCGAAATGTGGTTTTTACACTTCTCCTTTACATTGTTTGTGTTCTCAATCAGATTTTAATATCCCAAATCACGCGTGCTACCTCCAGGTCTCGTTCTCTACAGCCTGACTCTTTTATGTTATTATGGCTTTACAGCTGCATTCAGTAGCAACCAACAAAGGAGCATTCCTGGCATGGGTTATATGATTTTTAACTAGCAGGAAATTTTTGCTGTCTATTGTAAATGTCAGAAAAAAACTTAATATTCCCTGACCCACAAGATCACACATCCGTTGAGTTGAGGGAAGAACGGGACAGTGTCCCGTTCCTCTCTCAACTCAATGGTCCCATTCCGCTCAACTACGTTGCCCAAAGTAAACAACGTTCAGCGGCTAAACTGCAGTCGTAATTTCTAAACTTTCCCTTTCAAAAAGCATGGCGCTGATGCGTGTTTTCGGAGCAAAATTAATGTTAGCGTCCACAAACTGGTTACACTTGTGATCAGGGTTGCCATTGCTGGCTACTTTGCGCCAAATCGGCTACTTTCCGAACCTGACTGGCGACAAAAGTTTCAGCTTGGCGCCATGGCTACTTTCTGGCGACTTTGAGCTTCTATTTTGTCGCATTTACGGGCATTTCTGCGTATTATTTGAAGACAGCCAGAAATTTTACACAATAACCACTGTTTGCAAGCTATCCTGTCGTGTTGGTTTATGCGCGCACATGTCCTACCCCCAATAGCGGGCGAGCGCGCATCGAGACACCCAACGAGCGTCCCTTCGTCTAAAAAGACGGCGGGACGCGCCCATGTAAGGAAACGCTTGGCTAATAGCACACTTCTGATGGCCACATTCTAATGCTGAAACAAAGTGCGTCAGAGAGATATCCGCCACAAAATGAAGCTGGACTGTTAATCTCTGATCATATTTCGCTACTTGAAGCTCGACTGGCATTATTGTAACATTGTACCAACTTCGGTCTACGGCTTCAAGAAAAAAACAGCTTCAACGTTTTATGTTCCTGGTGAGTTCTTGGCCCAAAATTAATTTTGCAAGAATTCTATCTATTCTAGACAAACTCTATGCAGGCTCTATGCAGGCGCACTGATAGCGTAAAATTTTTTTTTCATTTATTTTCAACTTACCTGCGGCTTGGAGACCCAGCCAGAAGGAAAAATATTGTGCTCGTTTTACTCCCTTCTTGCTTATTCAAAATGTTATTATTTACTGATGAGTACTAACAACTCTATACATAATACACCTTTTTTTATTTGGCTACAAAATTGGCGCTAACATTAAATGGCATGACTACTTTCGCTAGTTTTAGCTTCAGTGTTGGCTCCCTTTCAAATCTACCCAATGGCAAGCCTGATTGAGATAGCAGAAACTTACTTTTCAGACGTGAAAAAGGCGATTTCCAGTTACAGAAATCTCTATCCATTGAAGACGCCAGCCATTACTACCAGGCGATTGCTATGTTAGCACCATTTCATTAGTAGTTGGCTAACGTCTGTGAAGTAACTGCTGGAGAGATAGACGAGCCGTCCCGTTCCTCCAACTGTCCCCAACCTCCCAACACTCCCCTACTAAGCTGGAATGATGGAATCATTGAAATTAACATAGACGTCTCCACAAGTGGTATTAGATCGCTGTCGTAATTTACTGCCGTGAAGAAGATGTACTGCGATTCATTTCAGCACTAATGGCGCAACATTACAACAGTTCAAATGAAAAAAAGCTAGTAATTGGCCTCAAGATGGCCAAAAGCCATGAAAAAAGCTTCCCCATCTCCCGCTGAAGGGAACCATGTGTGGATGCGAAGCAGCGGGGAGATAATTAGCTTGAGCGGGAGGAACGTCGCCGCTCTCATTTCACGGCAGTGGTCCGGGCGCACATCGCGGCGCTGCGCAGGAGAGAGAATGAGGCGCGCGCGCTCCGTCATTTTCATACCGCGGAACTACCGTGGCGCCCCCCAGCGGAGTAAGCAGATGTCACACCACCTGTCGTTCGCGCCGCTCCGTAGAGGATTCCTAGAGGAAAGGACGGGGGGGGGACCGTAGGAGAGGAGATAGAGCGGAAGGGGACGTGCACGCGCTGTGGGACGCGTGAGCCGCTCCGTAGAGTAGACGATTCCAAGAGGAGAGAGGACGCCCATGCGCTGTGGGGATGTGGGACGCCGGAGCCGCTCCGTAGAGTAGAGTATTCCTAGAGGAGAGAGGGGGAGAGGACGTACATGCGCCGCTCCGTAGAGTAGATGATTCCTAGAGTAGAGGAAGGGGTGCGCGTAGGAGAGCACAGGGGAGGGGACGCTCATGCGCTGTGGGACGCGGGGGGCCGCTCCGTAGAGTAGACGATTCCTAGAGGAGAGAAAGGGGGTGAGCTTAGGAGAGGGGGGAGGGGACGCGCAGGGGGGAGGGGACGCGCATGCACTGTGGTGGTGCGGGACGCGGGAAGGAGGGACGGACTAAGCCCCCTCCAAACACATGCAAGCAAGATTAAGGAATGGGGTCAACCTGGGCGACAGACACCACCTGCCTAGCCATTGCTAAGCAGCCTCTCTGCGCTCTCGGCCATGACTCTGATGACTGTAGTAGTGGTTGACAGCCTTCATATCATTACAGTGTTCTGGTTCGCATAATGGGTGCTTCCCTACGCGTGGCCTCCGCCGCCGGCTACGGCGCGCCGCCGGCTAATCTCGGAGGCCATGCCCTACGTCATGAAAGTGGCCGGACGCGGGACGGGGGGACGGGGGACGCGGGACGAGGGAGGGACGGACAGAGCCCCGAGCATAAGATGCTTCGCATCTAAAAAATAAATAAGGCAGCTTCGGACTTAATGGTGCCGAGCCTGAAGGAGTGCGGAACTGGGAGGCCTTCTGGGTTTGTCTTTAGTTGTCTCCACCTTTCTTCCTCTGTTCCTTTCTTTTTCTATGTTTCAGTTTTTTGCGTCTCTTTTCCTCCCCTTATGTCTATTTATTTGTTCCTCTCTCTTTATCTGTTTTTCTTTCTTGCTCTTTCTATTTGTCTTCCTATTTTTTTTAATTTTTTTTCCGCTCTATTTATTTTTCTCACTTTCTTTTATTCCCTCTTTTTCGCTCTTTCATTGTTTCTACAGTTTTTACGCCATTTATCTTGCTCATTTTGCTCATATGTGTACCATGTGAGTTTTTTTTTTTTAGTTTTTATTTGTTCCAATTTGCTTTATAGTAATCTTAGCCTTCCTTTAAGCGCTTTCCTTGAAGATGTGCTGCCTCACCGGGGAAGGTATCTTTACAGAAAAAGCACACGAACGAACTTGGCACTAAGGATTATCCAGGAAAACTCTAATAAACAAAAAGCAAGGATGAGCGCTTTCACACCGAAATGAAAGAAAAAATGTCTATAGACCAGTGCTGCTTCATTTTCCCAGTTGGTGTAAACGCTGCTTGTTCTTTAATATTTTGGTAAATATCTATTTGCCGATGAATAGCGAAACATCGATAAAAGTACCTTTCATCAGACTGCAGTTCACCTCCATAAATGCGCAGTGCACGCGTGAACGTAGAACGGTCCGAGCGCTTTAAGAGTTCACGTATCAGCTATGCTCAACTTATTTTTCCTCTGAGGCGTTCAGGTACGTCTTAGGTTTGCCTTCTTTATGTCTTTGTGCAAGTGTCGCTGCAACTTTTCACCCGAGCCAATGCAAGTTTGGCGTCTGAGTTTTGTTATTTCCATGAGTTTAACCCGTCATACATTGGATGCGCTACGTCGAGCACTTTCTCTGTCGCATGTTTTCCTTTTTTTGTCGGAAAGGTCGCCACTCTGGCAGCTTTGGCAGCGACCACCTACCATATCTGTTTGCTTACGCGGCAGAAAACGAAGGACAAGCTGTCGAATTTATCCTCGCTTTTCCACGTTGATACTTCGATTGTCCCAGTGGGAAGATGAGCACCCCGACAGCTGTCGCAAGCTTCCTTCAATGTCAAAGCAGGTTGTCAAAATGTGAAAGGAAAATGGGAGAAGTTCTTCTGCGCAAGCCGCGGCAACACGTTTTGTGCCTGTACTGTTCAGTGCCACAGCTTATCTATGTATATTTTGTTCGCTAAGACTTTACGAGTCAGATCGCACAGCTCGGTAATGTCGCAACACCATCTCAAATGGTGCTTTGTCCAATCGTACTTGTCATCGACAGATGTTTCGCGTGTTATCCGTGCGTAGTAAGCGAAACGGCCCTCCTTGGGAAGTTGACTGCATTCGGTTAGTCTTTTTCACTGCGGCGCCGCTCGCAGTTACCTTTCGGGAACACAAACTTTTCATTTTCGCCATAGAGTCTGAGCTGACTGACTGGATATGACATGTGAAAACATGTGAAAAATATGACATCCAGTCAGTCACATGTGACATGTGACTGACTGGATATGACATGTGACATGTGACAAAGAAATGGCTGACAAAGTACATTACACAACCTTGCGAAGGTGCAGGCTGGTGAACTCTATAATTTAAGCCGCCAAATAAATGCAGCAGGGTGTTACAGGCCTCTGTCATTCGCACGTTTTCGTTGGCAGAGAGAGATACATAGAGTAAAAGTTTATTTGAAAAGTCACAGTGAAAGAACAATATGTTCATCGTCCAAGGTAGGCGGCTCTCTTTGTCCAGAAAGCCATTGGCGACCGCTGTTTCCCGTGCCTGGTTCTCCAGCTTGTGCTAATCGGCCAGATTTCTAGCTGCGGATGATGACTATATCAATCCTCCCCGTTCCTTTTATACTGATTGCTGTGTACTGTAGTGTCTGCCTAGTTCTCATATCTTTTTAGTGTCCACTATGTTTTACTTACAACGAAAGACATGTACTTGTCATTTACAATAAGAATTCCTAGTTATCACCACCTTTCTCTGATCCCGCCCTTTTTCTTGTCTTGTCTTAAAATCTAATGCTATTTTCTTGCTGAACTAGGGTTCAATGAATGTGGAAAAAGAGAGTGAAATAGGAATGAGAGAGAAATAGATGGAAAGTACGAAGAAATTGCATGGACTAGAAATAGACTTTTTCCTGTTTTCTGCCCTACATGAATAGAGAGGAATGGCTGGATAAACGTGACAGAGTGCGAAGACATCAGTTTAAGGCCTCAGCCTCCGCCCAGGTGGGTCCGTGAGCCACAGTTCGTACGACAAAAAGCCAGCAACGCTTGGAATAGGGTCCCGTAAAATGCACGATGCCAGTCAATCTCACAAGCGCTTCAACGCCGACACATCAAGGCACAAACGCGTACAAAAAAAAAGGATCAACGGCCCGAAACAGGCAATCACTGCAGGCTTGCGATCCACCAGAAAACATGCAATGCGGTGCATAAAGCAGCGCACTGAGACAAGGCACGAAAAGAACGAAAAAAGACAGGACAACCGCAGCGGTTGTCCTGTCTTTTTTCGTTCTTTTCGTGCCTTGTCTCAGCGCGCTGCTTCCCACGTAAACATGAGCTATCACCAACTCGCCCAACTTTCAAAGTTACTGAGGTACATAAAGGGCGGTACGCAAAAAAATTGACACTAAACTGGAAATGGAATGTAAACCAAGGACTCACTTAGCGGACGCCGCGAACCGGTGTTCCAGCCCGCTCTGCAGCGCTCATGGAGGAACCGCTTGACGCGTCACGCAATCGCCCTCACATCTCCTGGTCCCTTGGCCAAAAAGCCCTCGGTCTCGTCCCTGCTGCCTTCCTATCAGCCAGCGTCCGTCTGGGCCGCCCCTTGTTCTCTTATCCAATGCTGACACGTTGCACGCGCATGTCCACTGCAGTGCTATTCTGGCCCCTTGCTTACAAGGGGTTTCCAGCGTGTGTACTGTAGGGAAAGGCCCAAAGGCCCCGACATAGTTTAAATGATTTACCGGTGCAAAAGTGAAGAGACCACCGATTCCATTCTTGCCACTCTTCCTGGTTTGACAAACGCCAGACTCTCCAGTGTTCTTGGACTTGATGATCTACTTTTTTATACAAGATCTCCAGAGCTTGGCTCGCCTATTATATGACCAGAGATACATGCGAGCTATTCTGCAATACCTAAGGCTGTGGACTTAAGTTCCCGACTAAATTTACAAGGCACTGTGCTATCGAATCGAGAACTATGCGTCCACAGAGCGGGCCGTATATCAAACCACACTCACCTTCACGCACACGCAATTCCCCTCACTCATAGCTTGCCAGCAACTATTATAACCCCCCTGCCTTCTGTATCGTGCATAGATGGTTAAACTATGTACAGCTACGTTAGTTTGTGCAATAAAGAGAGAGAGAAAGTGAGATAAAGAGAACAGTTTTAAATTGCGTTAGACGTTAATATAAGGCTATCAGGGTTGCCGTTGGTGGCTACTTTGCGCCAAATTGGCTACTTTTGGACCCCGTTGGCGACGAAAATTTCCAGTTGGCGCCATGGCTCTTTTTTCTAAACTTGTGGTTTTACTTATTCAAAATGGTTTTATTTATTCATCAATAGTAAAGAGTCTGTTGAATAATACCGCTTCTGTTCTATTTGGCTAGAAATTCGGCGATAATATCAAATTACATGGCTACTGCGGCTACTTTTGGCGTGAGTTCTGGCTCCTTTTCATGTCCACCCAACGGCAACCCTGAAGGCTATAGTTTAGTTTACTAAACGATTATCAGGATTATGCCATAGAACACCACATGTTTCATCTTAGAACAGCCACAGCGCATACTATAAATAGTCTTGGCGTAAGCATATTATCGGCACTATTGTTCACTTTTATCGTGAAGTGTGTTTTCATGAGGATGTGGGCGCAAGGCGACACTTTTGTTCCAGAAGCAAGTGCCGCCATACTTCCTAGCGTTGGTTATTTCTGTTATTGTTCTTGCCACATGTATATAATCCGCGAACAATGATGAAGTGCTGAACTAAATTTTCGAGTAAATGATTGATGTCCTCTTTCATAAATATTAAATGCGAAGCAGCATTTCTTTGTGTACTGCAGACACACTGAGTTTTTCTATTTACGTATCTATCTATCTATCTATCCACCTACGTCTGGGTGCCCTCGTGATCACCTCCTTAACTTGGGGTAGACCAATATTAGTATGTGGTAGTAAGAGGGTTTGTCAATTATGAGTGTATGGTCATTACATGAATAATGTGAAAAGTCCGTGGCGTACGACGGCGAACCCTTTGCTCTAGACACATGTGGCACATACTCGTATACCACAGGCCGCGGTATGCGGTTATGCGCTATAGGTGTTTGACAGTTTATATCTACCGAGGAACAGCGAGGACAGACATTGCTAATTTAAATGTCGGAGCGTTAAGAAAAACCGACATCGCAGCTTTGACCCGACGAATGTAAATATTAAATGTTATGGTCCCAGCAGGAATCGAACCCAAGCAATTTGTGTGGCAGTCAGATATTCTACCACAGAGCCACGTCAGGTCTCGTAACTGTTTTGAAAAAGGACGCTATGCAGGCGTAATGTTGGTGAAACGTCAATTGTAGCTGCATTGCTGCGCATCTAATTTTATGAACATTACATATGTACTGCAATGATACAGGTGTCACGTCGTGTTAGCGTCAGTTGTAGTTAAGCGCCATCCACTGAAGTTGGTCTACGTAGCACTATCCAGGGCTACCAGACTCGCAAGCACAAGCACTGCATTTCAGGTTACCGCTTCTGGTGTTGGTAATACCCATGTTGCTCTTGGCATCGTTGCGCAACTGTAAACAGCTTGTTATATAAAACATATGCGACTGTTCAACATACATGTCTGTGCGTATAACATTTTTACATGTTAAGCGTCATTTCGTAACGTTTCGCTCAACAAAAAAATTACACCACAGTCACCTTCTCTCCGCATGCTTCGCATCACATTGATTCTCATGGTACGTGGGATCTGCCGAATTTTTTATGTAACAGAGAGCGCTACTGGTTTTGGTACATAAGCACTGCCGCGGCGGAGCAGTGGTTATGGTGCTCGGCTGCAGACCCGAATGTCGCCGGTTCGATCCCGGCCGCGGCGGTCAAGTTTCGGTGGAGGCGAAGAGCCACAGGCCCGTGTATTGTGCTATGTAGGTGCACGTTAAAGAACACTCTATTATCGAAATTTCCGGAGCCCTCCACTACAGCGTCTCTCATAATCATATTTTGGTTTTGAGACGTAAAACCCCAGATAATATTGTTGTTATGTATGCATGTACTACTGGTACAGATGCGCTGATTAGGGGCTCTGTTATCTACAAAGCTATAAAACATATCTACAAAACAAATTACGCTAGCAACGTAAGTATCCACACTGCAGCAAATATACACCGGCGTGCACACCACACATTTGACGTGGCGAATAGCTTTACGGAGGCGTACGTACTGATACTACTTACTGACAATCATCATAGGTGACATGCGCACAATTTCTTTCTGTTCTTTAATGCATTCACACTCCTGTACTTCTATGCCAACACTATACCGTTTTAGCGTGTCTTTTCTCGGGCGGATGTGTTGAGGAAACTTTGATTATGTTGTGTTTTCTACTCTCTCTTTCGCGCTTGTTCTGTCCAGCGCAGGATAGCCAACCGGATATTGCGATTGGTTAACCTCCCTGCATTTCACACTTCATCGTATGTCTGGCTTCAGGTCCGTTGCCGTGGGGGGGAAGGGGAGGTGCCGTACCTGGCCCTTGAAATTCTGATTGAGGGAGGTGTTTTGCCTAAGATAAGTTCCCAAAATAGGTTTTTCTGAAATAGTCAAGCGCTCCAGCAAGTTCTCCCCCCCCCCCCCCCTAAAAAAACAAATTCTGCGTACGGGCCCGCTTTCCTTTCTTTCTCAAATACAGGTTAGTCAACCAGTCCCAGACTCGTCAACTCCCCTGCCTCTTCCTCATCATTTCGCTCTGGAACTATTGTATTAGCCTACGTAACATGACAATCGCGTCTCTCAAAAGCCATCGTTCACCGGCGGCATCCCGTAGTCCGGCTTCCTTTCTCGCCAGGCATGTCGACTTCCCGGGCAGCCATCCTCTCAGCGGAAACGCCTTCATCGATCGCCGCTCGGCCAAGCACGCACATATTTGCAGCCGCGGTTTCGATCGACTGGGCTACCTTGATCCGCGCCTGCCGCAGGAAATTCGCTCCCCGTTAAGGCTTGATGGAAATTCATGCACAGTTCTTTCATTGCTTTCTTTTCAGTGGGGCCTGTTAGTCATTTTCTTTGACGAGAAGCCCCGAGCTTTCCTATATATTTGAATGGCATTCTCGTTATCGCTCGTGGTTCCCAATTTACATAACACAGTGCATTCGAGAGCAGCTCGGAGCGTGGGGGGCAGCTTGACCATCGTGTTTTAGTCTCCATACATCAAACGAAGTGTCGCAATTTTGGGCTACTGCCACTGTCACCCCACAACCCCTTCTTCATGCGCCTTACATTATTAATGCATTTGGCGCATTTGCGTTTCCTGTTAGCAAATACCAAAGCTCTCTTCCTTCTTCTCTCTGAACTAGGATATTTGTACAGAAACATAGCTAATGCAATAAGCAGCAAGTGTAACCAAAGGCTAGCTACCAGCGATGGTGCCGTTAACAAATAGTACACAGCGTTCTAACGATTGATGACCATGTTTCTAATTGCTATTTGCAGTTCCCAAATGTTCTTAGCAGTTTTAGATCCCTAAGCAGGGTTTGTAACAACGGCAAACGGTGGCCTTAACTTGTAATTACGACGCTAGCTATTTTGTACAGAATATTCTTCTCATGAGAGGAGCCGTGATGTGGGAGCGTGAGATTGGTTATTTTCAAATATGCTCTTCCGTCTTTTAACATTTCGTGATACTGGTGTCTACTTGTTATTTCTCACGGACCTGATGATGTTACACTCGAAGATTCATTGATGTGAATGTCCATTAGGCTGTAAAAGTATTCGGTGCCACTCGAAAATAAAGATGCAGTCTGTTGCGTCGGGCTGAAACACACGAGAACAAACATGAACGCTGTGCGTACAGTTGAGCTCGAGTTGGCGCCAGTAGTGGTGCATAACTACTGACCGTAACTAAACCTCCCTTTTTCTGTTATACAGCTCCTTCATGCTTTATTTTTGCAGCTGACGGCGGATTACGGCAGGTTATTTAAACGTGTGTGTCCAGTGGTGATACTTCAAAATATACATAAAAAAACGGCTATGCTATTTTAAAGAGCGCAATGCTTTAGCGATCGCCTATTGAACTGATTTCTTTATTAGTAGGAGTGCGCGAATACTGAGTTTCGAATTCGAACCCAGTAATAGTTAACAGAATAATTCGATTCGACTTTAGAGTACCTAGTATTCGAAGATTCGAATCATTCGACCGGAAGAATATCTAATGCATGACACAAGCCAATGGTGCAACTTGGTTAGGAGGGGGGGGGGGGGGGCTAAAACTAACGCTGACGTCGTTACAGAAGGCCTTTCGTTAAAAAATTTGCCAATATACCGGTTAAAAATTAGCGCATGTTTATATTAAAGGATATTACGTAATTTCCGCACGCCATGGCTACAGCATAAAAGACAAGAGAACAGTCTGGGAGACTGTCGAACTACTAGCGTCAAAAAATAACCAGCACTGAGCTCATACCTTATAGTCAAGATGTTCAAAAATTGGGGGGACCCTTAAGCTTCGCCTTTAAGAGTTGAACGCGATAGCGATATCCTGTCCCTAGTGCGTACTTCAATCACTTAGTGCATACTATGTAATGGGTAGTATGCTTTAAACCAGGAGAAATTATGCGCGGCAAATGTGGGAAATGTTTTCGAACTTGCTATGCACCCACTACGTGGTGTTAAGGGAATACGCGCAGTAAGGTGTGTGCCGTTTGTAATGGGTGGCTGGCTTTAAACTATGGAATCGTTATGATAGTCACATATTCTGACGCCCGATGGCAATGTACGCTTGTACCACGCAATATTCCCTGGGATATTACATGTTATATTGCGACGCCTATATAAAGGACGCTTGCGTTTGCGAAGCATGGAAGTTATTTTCACTGCATTTCCAAGCAGAGGAAGTTATTTTCACAGTGTTTCCAAGCAACTGTTTCGAAAAACGTAGGTGTTGTGCATGTTAAAACAATTCTTATGTGACAAATTATGATGTGCGCAGTTCGCAACAATTGCAAGTAATAATTCCATGCATTAAATAGAAAAAAAGGCATGGCTGTGTGGTAGAACACCTGCTTGCCACGCAGACAACCCGGGTTCGATCCTCACTCGGACCCGAAAATTTTTATTATTTATTTTATTTGCATCTCTCTCGATTTTTCGGTCATGGACAAGATGATGATTTTTCGGTCACGGACAAGATGATGATTTTTCGCTCACAGCCAACGACGCCGACGCCGACGCCGACACCGACGCCGACGCCGGAATTTCTGCGAAACGAGCTCTTTAACGCTATCGCGTTAAAAAATTTACAGCAGATCCCACGCATTGTGGGAATCGATGTAATGCGAAGCAGCCAGCAAGGAGCAAATCATGCTGTACATAACATGCATGTGACGACTGACATCTTAGGATCTGTCATTTATGTTCCTCATACTGTCACGTCGCGCAATACCAATTTTGATGTATATCAAGCTAGCAAACTGAACGCAAGTGCACCATGGGTGTGGCATATAAATCATGTTGTACAATACATGGGTTTCATGAGTTTCATTTTATGATTTGTCATTTATGTTTGTCACACAGACACGTCACGCAACACCAATTAAAGTGCATATCAAGCAAGCGAACTGACCACGAGCGTGCCGTAAACGTGACATGTAAGTCATGTTGCACATGGCATGTCATGATTTCCATATGGCCGGTTGTCATTTATGCTCGTCATACAGTCACGTCACGCAATACGAAATTGGGTGTATATCAAGCTAGCGAAACGGCCGCCGCCGTGCCATGAGCATGGCATACAAGTCCAGTTGCATATGACATGTGATGATTTCCATATTACCACTTGTGCTTTATGTTCTTCATACGGTCATGTCACGCAATACCAAATTTGGTATACATCAATCTAGCGAAGCGGCCATGAGCGTGGCATGTAACTCATGTTGTACATGACATGCACGTCATTATTTTCATATTATCACCTGTAATTTATGTTGGTCATCAAGAGATGTCTCACCAACCAATTCTTGGCTATATAAAATTGAGGAAATGGCCACAGGAGACCCACGGCCATGGCGTGTACATCATACCGATCATTAGAAGTTAGTCATGATTTCCATGATATGAGCAGTCATTCATGTTCGCCATGCAGTCATGTTACGCCATACCAATTTTTGTATAAATCCCATTAAGGATATGGTCTGGAGTGCACAAAGTCGTATGCGGATAGATAGATAGATAGATAGATAGATAGATAGATAGATAGATAGATAGATAGATAGATAGATAGATAGATAGATAGATAGATAGATAGATAGATAGATAGATAGATAGATAGATAGATAGATAGATAGATAGATAGATAGATAGATAGTAACGCTCAGATTAGCCGAAGTTCGCTAATAAATGCTTCGCATTTTAAAACACTTGAATGAGCTTCTGACCACAAGAAAGGATTATCTTTTGAAACAATGGAAAACGCATAGAGCTGTAATTTATTGAGGTATTGCCACAAATACTTTGCGATGCCTTCCCATACCTGCTACAGAGGCGCCCAGTGAGCGCATGTTTTCAACTGCAGGAAACACCGTAACATCACGGTGAGAAAGTTTCAGGCAAGGTCACATGGAAGATCTTGTGTTTCTGCATGACAATTTGTTGTCTTTCTGTTGCAGTCATTCACAGCACTATGTGCTCGAGAACATAAGCAGATGGCATTTCTTTGTTCTCTCTTTCAATTTTCAACAAAACATTTGGTATTCGATATTTGATTCAATGCTTCTGGCCACTATTCGGCACTATTCGATTTGAATTTTGATTCGAGGTGAAATTTCACTATTCGCACACCCCTATTTATTAGCGAACTGCAACCACTCAGACATCAGCTCACATTTTGTGTGAGCTGTGTCAGAGGTGAAAAAAAAAGTGATTTCCTGTCCACCCGACTTTATAGAGAACCATGATTTCTGAAGGCGTACCTTCTGTTTTCGGGATTCAAGTGTGTTCTCGACAAACAGATAGCGCATAAAAGGACTGCCTTGGTCTTGCACGGATCTGAATGGAGCGAGCAAGCAGCAACATACGAGTATAGCCGCGCCTACTATATACAGCCACGGGGGGCCGTCGCTAAGGCAAGGACATCGATCCATCGCCCCACTAGACCCTCGCGAGATTGGCAATGGCATCGAGGGCCAGGCTGCGCTTATACTCACGGACCGCCTGCTTGTTTGCAGCAGCAGTGCAGGGAGAAACGAAGGATGGAGAAATGGGCGTCAGAGGCGTTCTGAGATTGAGACACCCGATCAACGCAGGTATAACCTCCGAATCCGCATTCGTTTTCTTTTCAGTGAGCTGCTGCGTTCCGCTTCGCCGAGCGCATTTCTGCGTCGCTGGCTGCTGTCGGGAAGGTTTCTGTCGAAAGCTCCGAAGTCCCGTATCAATGCGTCATGCGCTTTTGCTCTGCTATGAAATTCATTTCACGTTTTTTTTATTATTATTTCATTCCATCACATTTTCCCTGGCTGCATTTGTTACGGTTTGTGCTGTCCCCTCCTGTTCCATCTTTATTTTTTTCATCTCTATTTTAGTTGCGTTTACCGCCTTTCTCGTTTCGATATCTCCTCAAGCTCAAACAGGAAGCTCTACGAATCTCGTCGCGATGATGGAAGTAAAGCGGCACGGCTTCTCACTCTTGTAAGCCAGGTCATTTGCGAGTTCGGAGCTAAAGAACCCGAGAAAGCCGTGTAACGTTCCGGATGGCTCTTTTTGTCAATTTCGTGATCTCTGGAATTCTGTTCCTCAAAAAAGATAGCCATACCTTTCTAGCAGGATTTTCTTTCTCTCTTTTTTTTTCTTTGGTGTCTGTCTTTGTGACTCATGATTCTCTTAGCTACCGTTCGAACTCAGCCATAGAAGTCTGTTTGAAATTCAATTACCTAAGGCAAAAAAAAAGATGAATTGCGAAAATATTTACCAATGTTCTGCTGTGCCTATAGATGGAAACAATCAGCTAGCTGACAGTGTCGTTCACCGTATTCCATTCCCAGTATCATGTTTCATCATCTGCCTAGTACCTCAAGCCAGATTACTCTGTCGTGTTTTGTACACTTCATAAAATGCCGTGTCAGATGAACACATCAAAATACAAACTACTTTCATTAGGGAAACGACGCAAAAAGGGCACAGCAAGCTGTTTATCGAAAACTTAGCCGCAGTTTTTCTGGAAGTACGTCTGTGATAAAAATTAAGGCAATAAGAGCCTGTTGCATATTAACAGGGCGCGGATGTGTTTATTATTTCATGGGAGTGTTTTTGTGATATGCACCTTGATTCCCTCCGTATCCGTCAGCGTGAATCAGCCACCACAAAGAATTCTTTTTTTTCGAGCCTTCGGTGGGTTATAATAATAAAAGCAGTGTAGTGTGGAAGTTCAACAACTGCGCTCATAGCTGATTATCTGCAATTGCATACGCAGTCATACTACTTCCACGTTACCAGGGCATGTTGCCACAATGCTGTAGGTGTTTTTTAAATGCGAATGCATTTCTTAGTCAGGGCTATGTCAGGCATCCGGCGTTGTCCGGCGTTGTCCGCGAAGGAGGATAGGTTGAGGAGGTGTCTGCGCGCCGGCAGGTGTTATCTCTCCGCTCTCACTCCCTTTCCCATAGCAACAGCTACGGGCGCGCGCGCTTATCCTCGCCCCTAGCAGCCGGAGCAGGTGGTGCGGGCGGAGTAGCGGAGAATGAGTGGAGAGGAGGAGCGCGCTCTGGTGTGTGAGGGCGCTCGCATCGCGGGAGCTCGGCGGAGCTCCCGCGTGGAGAGAGTGTAGGAGAGGGTAGGTGCAGTGCTTCGCCGCTCCTTCTCTCGCCTTTCGCTCTCTCTCCTCCCTGCGCCCCGCTCTCCCGTCCGCTCGCTCGCACGTATATATAAATGGAGTGAAGCGCGCGCGAAATGCATTCGCATTTCCTCACGATTCCCTTCGGGGAGGTGGGGCATTTTTTTTTTCATATCTTATATTTACCATGAAAATCAGGCTTCCCGTTTTTTTTTTCTGAAGTTATCTTTTTTTGTTTTCTCTACAAGGTAAAGTGCCTCACATTACATGCAGACAGCCTGATATGGGGAAGCTCAGGAGGAGCGGTGACGTGCGAAACGCGGCCACTGTTTCTGGAAATACAAGCTTCCAAGACGCGCCGCATGAGGGCGCCTTAATAACGAAGCTGGTATGTTGCATTGAGCTATAAGGTGAGGTAAAAGTATAGAAAATGACGCACATACTTTCTTTGGGAGTGCTAAAAAACCGACGGAACCTGTTTATTGAAACCGTGAGGATATCTACTCAGGTGTTTTTTGGGCACTAGCGTGTATGGAGCTTTCGGTTTAATAGATATGAGAGGGAAAGGCGGCCACACCCACGATAAAAGCCAGGAAAGGATGGCTTCTTTGTTTATTATTGCGATAGCAATTATATGGACACTCTCGGCTGGTTTTCCGTCGGCGTCGCCGCCGTCTTCGTCCGCCGCCGTCATTCTATATGTATATGTATATATATAACCGGCCCCGCCCGTCGTTCGCGAGCGTGAAAAGACGCTAGGGGGGGGGGGGTCCCTCGAGCGACCTTCGATTTTACGAGCGCAGTCGTCGCGGGCGCGCGTTATCTCCTTCTCCGCGGCCGACAACGGGGGGCCGGTGTACCCCTCTACGTGCTGCGCTCTCAAAGCGAAGAGAATGTGGTGAGCAGTGTCCCTGGAGCGGCCGTATGCTCTTAAAGCAGCGTTTTCTAGAGTTGCGTGAGATCGGATCCAAAAGAGTTAGCTGCCAGCCTCACTTCGTATAACATTACAATTTGTTGCTATCGCATTCATTGCTTCACCCTTGCGGTGAAACTGTGACTCTATTTATTTATTTATTTATTTATTTATTTTTTATTTATTCATTTATTTATACATACATGCACCTCACGGCTTCCAAATGCTGGAAGATTCTGTTAAGGGGTTTGACTGCAGTAAACAAGCTCTAGAAAACGGTACAAGACATAGTAAATTCAGTATTACAATACAGAAAATGGATTCAAAAAGACATATAAATACATCGAAAGCAACAAAGGAAACACACTAGGGTAATTACAAGCGATTATATGTGAAGAAAAAAAGCACTCCAGAAATATACTTTGCGCAATTAGAAAATGTCACAAAGTAGAAAAAGTTCTACTGTGAAAACTAGTACCTGTACAGCGGTATCAAAAGAATGAATTCCTATGCTGAAGCATGTTCAAGATGAAACTGTTTATTAGGCCGAACTTGTGGCCGGTAAACGGAAAGCCAGGAGGAGGAGGAGGAGGAGGAGGAAGAGGAAGGAAGGTCAGCCAGACGAGCATCCGGTTTGCTATCCTACACTGGGGTAAGGGGGAATGAGGGATTAAAAGATAGGGAGACAGAAAGAAAGGAACATAAAAAAGAACACGTGAGTTTAAACTACACTGCTGCGTTCGATAGTAGCGAACGCAGGACTCCAGGCGTATCACGTTTCACTGTACATCGTCGAGACTTGGTGCCTACTGAAGGCCTGCAAGCACTGGACATAGAACATCCAGTACCTGTTGTACGGACTCAGCATGCGGTGACTTCAGCCTGCCGACGAGCACTCGAAGTGTGTCTAACAGTGATTGAAGAACAATCAGGATGGATCTGCCTTCTTCTGGCAACTTGTCAGTCGGAGATTCCGGGTTCACTACTGCCGAGGTGCTCTGTGAATCCGCATGTCGCTGCGATCTCGGCAACGGAGGCCAAGCTGCTTCAGTAGTGTCCATGCCATCCACGGTGTTCTGGTTTGCACCGGCCGTCGCTGATCCGTGTGGCTGCGGCTTCGGCACTGTAGGCCAAGTGGTATCCACAGCAACCATGCCGGCGCGGTTTGCTCTGAGCATTGCTTACAGTCTCTGTGGGCGTAAACCAAATACAGCAAAAGTATAATACGAAACGCGCGTGGCAATATCATGGTATTTCTAGAAATTCGTAGTTGAGGGAGCTTCATTGTTATTTCAACATGTAAAGATGGAAATCGAGAGTTTGTGGCGGAAAGTCATGGCTTTGCATTTGTTAGTGTTAAGTGTTCAAACTCATAAGCCATAGATCACACCCATGCCTTATATGGTCGAGGTCATGTTGAAGCGCGCATTGGTGACTGGCCGTATGAATTTTTTTATGGAGCTCACAGTCATCTGCGAACAACTTAATTTTCGATGTTATCAGCTTCCATAGATTCGATGAGATTGCTTGGAAGGTTTGCGGTAAAATATGAGAAAGAAACAACGAAAATGAAAGTGCATTAAAATCTACATGACTGTACTGCAAAGCGCAGAAAATTAAGTAATGAATTTAATTTTTTTAAAGAAATGTATTATCAGACATGCTAGGCATGAGGCCGGAGCCTAAATTGAGCTTGATGACAATCAGGTCACCTCTTGGATGTGAAGGCTATGCCCATGACACCTACCCATCCAGGCTAAAGATTGGAGACTTGCTGAATGGTTCGTAGCAATAGGTGTTGGATAGTATAATTATCGTGCATGGAAGATATTGCACATTGCGCAGTCTAGGCGGGCGAAACACTTACATTCTCTCTTCCTCCAATTATGCTATTTGAACTTTTCGCACCATGAAGCTCAAATTAGGCAATACCTCTGGGCACGCGGAGAGCAAGTTATTTTCTCGGCACTGTTTGCGTTCATGGCGGTGGCTCGGGCATTGTCTCTGAGTCTCCCTAGTCTATTACTACTATAATTGCGGCTGCTCCATCCCGCCTATGAAAGAAAGATCCTCGGTCGCTCTTGCTCTGAAGAAGTATAAAAAGAAACAATAGCCAAGGTCAGCCGGCGAGCATAGTCATTGAGTGAAATTAGGAAGAGCAAGATACCTGAGTCTGGGGGGCGGGGGGGGGAGGGGGAGGGCTCATTTACCTCGCAGATGGTTGCGTAAACAGTGCTGTGGAGAAACAGAGAGGGATGGAGAGTAAGAGACAGATAGAGAAAACCCTTCCTGCAAAAGACTTGCAGCTAACAAACACGACATTGATGCTTGGCACGACCGCCATGCAGTCTGTTGTCACTTATTTCTTTCAGCGTATCTTTCCTCATCCTCCACTTCTTCTTCCTTGTTCCTCGGCAGCTCATCGCGTATCGCATCGTCGCTACTCGACCGCAGGATGTGCGCTTCCGCTTGCGTGCCTGGGTTGCCGGCAGCGATGTTCGGAATGCCGGGGGAAATTCTTGTCGCCTCCAGCACAGGCTGTTATAGTCTCCACTTCTCGTGGCGTAGTTCTCATCTATTTTGTTGTTGTTGTTGTTGTTGCTGTTTCTTTTCGCACACTCGAGAAGCTCTCGAGCGACCTAAACCACCCACGTTACCCTGTCTCTTGTCAGTCCCCGGCGGCGTATAAGCGTAACAGCATCGCCGCAGGGCTCCGAGAAGTTGCTTCCAAGTTGCCAACAGCCCAGGCACGAGGTCCCGTATACACAACAGCGAGAAACGACCGGGCAGAACGTGGTTTCTGCGAAGCGTGCCGCTCATTTGGAGGACGCTGGAATTGCGCAGCGTCTAGACTCGAGCCGCGGAGGCGAATATTTCCCTGGAATTTTTTTTTCCTTTCTCCTCTTCGTCCTTCTTCAGATATGCGCCTAACTGTTCGGCTCGCTCTCGACGCGTTATTAGGGAATATGCAGTTCATGCAAGCCTCTCATTCAGCAGTCCTCGTCTTGACTGTGCGGAAGCACTGTCTTGGCTTCCGGAATGCAATATTTGCGTCTCGGATGGAGCTTATACAATGGCAGCTGGCTTGTTTGTTGCTACTGTTGTAGTGTTCGCTAAGGAATGCAGCTCTTCCTGTAGTCTGAATACTGAGGCACCACTCGATCGTCCTAGTTCCTTGCATCTGTTTCACAAATGGCGCACTAGCGCGCAATGCGTATATTCTTTGGAAAATGCAGCCCATATTGCTCTTTCAGGACCCAACACCGTCGGTACAGTATTTCGGAGAGAAGCATCTGGGAATGGTGGCGTCATCACATTAAGAATTTAAAGTTGGCACAGCTATTGTTCCGCCAATAACACGAATGTAAATGGTCCTTCCAATTTGTTTTCTTTCTCGTATCGCCGTACTTATACTGTTCAAAGCCACCCTTTGCCTTGCGCATACACATGCTTCCCCTCTTCTAGAAGCCGACCTTGCTGTCTAGAGAAATCACGTGGGCGAGTGCCTAAATAATTGGGAGACCCTTTAAGCTTCGCCTTTAAGAGTTGAATGCGATAGCGATATCCTCTCTCTAGTGCGTACTTCAACCACTCAGTTCCATATTTGCTATATACCCACTACGTGGTGTTAAGGGAATACGCGCATGTAACGAGTGTGCCCATTTGTAATGGGTGGCCGGCTCTAAACCACGAAGTCGTTATCATATTCACGTGCTCTGACGCCCGATGGCAATGTACGCTTGTACCACGCAATGTTACTGCGATATTACATGTTGTATTGTGACGTATGTATACAGGACGCGTGTGTTTGTGAAGCTAAAGTTATTAAATGCGAAGCATTACTTTGCGTACTGCAAGCACTTTGAGCATTTCTATCTATCTATCTATCTATCTATCTATCTATCTATCTATCTATCTATCTATCTATCTATCTATCTATCTATCTATCTATCTATCTATCTATCTATCTATCTATCTATCTATCTATCTATCTAGGCCGCCTACGTCTGGATGCTCTCGTGATCGCCTCCTTAACTTGAGGTCGACCAAAGTTAGTATGGGCAGGAAAAGAGGATTTCACGAAATAGGTCTGGCTAGTCGAGACTCGAATAACATGAAAATTGCGTCGCGTACGTCCTCAAACTCATTTTTCCAGACACGTATACTCACGTAGACATGAAATACTTGAGAAGTGAAACAGCGTTTCCCTCCCCCGCGCGAATGACTAATGCATAAACTTTCATTTGCAGATGAAATAAGCAGAGATACAAAAAGTGGACGCTAGTCGAACGTTAAACTTCGAAGTGTTTTAACTTTTGTTGTCCATTCTGTTTTCCAGTCGGCCACTTTCTAGTGCTTCTCTTGCACATTCTCGATGGAGTAACTGGGTTCCGCTGGACAGCCGTTTCTACTCAGCAACCCATCTATGACTGAACAAAAGAACTTAATTATTCACCAGTATATTTCTATTGATCATCAACCCAAAGGCGTTCAATCAACTCGGCTCCTCGCAGTTAATGTCGTTTTACAGCGAAAGCTGTTATGAGATCACAACAAGGGCCGTTTTTGCGCCGTAGTTGTCCGCCGCCGCCACCGCCGCCGGAGTCCGTAATCAATATCGCACGAAAACTAAATAAATAAAAAAACACCTATGACCGAATGGGAATCGAACCCGGGTCTTCTGCGTGGCAGCCCAGCACACTACCGCTTAGCTACGCCGCTGCTTGGAACTGCGGTGCAAACTGACCCTATGCAGGCTTCATGTCGGGTAAGGAAGCGCGTTAACGTGTGCTGTTAAGCGTTTTAGAACAGCAAAGTAAGAACAAGGCGCCACACAAATCGAATTGCGTAACGAGTGGGTCGTTCAATGCTCCAACCCATTACAAAAGCATCAGGCAAAATTCTTCATCGTCGTCAGCCACAACATCGACTAAGTGCACATAATGGGTTACAAGAGTGTAGCGGGTACCCACTGCACAAAAATTATGATGATTTACGGCGTAGTGGGTACCATGCAAGTGCGGTTGTTGTTGTTGCCCCAAGAATGTTTCTAAAAGGCTCTAGAAAGGCAGCTCTCACAGCTTTCGTTGTGGCTGTGCTGTGAGTTCCGCGCAGGCCTGGTGGTTTTTTCTTGAAACAAGAATAGACACTGTGGCATAATTACCAGTGTAACTGCAAGCAAATAACATCTTCGATGCCTCTCAAGTTTCGTTTTATACAGGGCCTTCTCGGCATACATTGCCTACATCTAAAGATTCCACAAATTTACACGCAACATTTTCGCACCTGTAGGGTTCCGCCACGGAGTTCCCCGTTACAGGCGCCATTCCGGCATCTAAGAAGCCCGCAGGAAAAAGAATGTCAAGCGATATCGCCATGACTGATACGGCAAAAATGAAGGATAGGGAAAGCCAAAAGGGAGAGACAAAGAAAACAAACTGAATAGATGCGAGAAGGCAGGGGAAGACGACAGCGTATAGGGCTTTGCTATAGCCAGGGTGAAATGGCCGGAAGCGGTGGATGAAATTCCGCGCCTCGGATTCATACGCTTCCGCTGGACGGGACGCAGCTTACCACCGCACACTGATGGCACGCCTCTCCCCCCCCCCCCCCCCCCTTCTCTCTCTCTCGCCTACGCACTCCCCAGGCCTCCTTTCTCTCTTAAATCCTGCAATGGCTCCAAAGGGTCTCGTATGCGCTTTCATGTGTTTCCTTCCTATATAGATTCGAGCGCGTCGCCATGCATGGACCAGCGAGGCGCAAGGAAGCTGCCTTTAGGCTGGCAAAGCCTACGCTCAAAGCACGCGTCATATCCGGTGCTAGCGCCAAATGTTGGGTATTATTATGGCCGGTTCGGCACATAACGCTCACACCAATTTTTTTTTTTTACACTCGTGGCTTCCGTTTTCATTGTTCACTGTCGTTGTTCATTGTCGTTGTTCATTTTAATTGTCGCGGCCTTAGTACAAGAGCGTTTCCTGTTTTTGTTTTTGCGAGGCATGTTGGTGTTAGGTGGCTAGTTATTCGGTGCCCATCCGATGTATTTGCTGTCTCTTATTTTTCGTTCTCTTATATTTATTTAGCATGTTCTTTGATAACGCTACCTTGGCGCTGCGCGCGACATTTTTGGGAAGAGAAGAGCGGTGAAAAAAAGTTATGATTGCCTAGAAATCTTGATTGCTAATACATGCATTGCATATCTCGCTCCAAGGTGAAGGAAAACTGTTCTCAAAAATAAAGGAAAGAAGCACTGACTAGAAACCAAATGAAGATGTATTAACACAGTGAGCACAGGCACCTTGTAATAATTTGGCGGTAGCAGGAAGCACTTGAACCCCAACTGGGATTGAAAGTGTGGCGGGTGGAAAATTTTTTATTGGAGTGTTTAGATTGACGCATGCAGGTACACCGTACATCCACGAAGGAGTGTGCGGAACTTTTAATCAGGCGTTCATTTATTACATCAATTACGTTGAGATGGTTCCATTACGTCCTTGTGGCTTGACAAGTTGCAAATCATGGCATTAGTACACCTGAACATGGCGATTCTCTTTAAACGAACTGATACAGCACGCTGCATAATATTCTAACTACACGCACTGGATTTTTTGCAAACGACAACTCGCATTCGTGATTCTGAAAGGAGTCAGAAGAACATATGGTATGCTTTAACTGTATATGTGTACTAATAATATAAATTTTAATAATATAGTATGTGTGTACGCGATTTTACTTTATAATTGTCTCTCATTCTTGACGAGTTTATAAAGAATCAGGAAATGAATGTTTCACAGGTTGGAACATATAGTGTCACGTTTAGTATACATTTGTAATGCTGGTTATAATAAACGCTACCTGGTAGCAGAAACACATTCGTGCCGTGTACTTGAATGACTCAGTTATTGAAGCAGATACAAATGCAAGTTGCAATTCATTTCCTGTCTTTGTGATTAACGGCTAAGCCAAGTCAAGGTAATTTACGGCGGAAACAATCTTAATGGACTAGAGTAATAATAAGTATGCACAAGCCCCTGCGCGATGACAAGATCTTACGACATCAACCAGAGCTAAGCTGATGTGAACACCCTACCGTCGACTTGGCCATGACAGCCCGGCTCATACATCTGTATTGAAATTACATCTGTATTGAAACTACATCATACATCTGTATTGAAATAACAGCTATCTGTTACAGTTGTATCATACAACTGTAACAGATAGCTGCACTTAGTTCTCCATCTTTCAGTTCAGATGCGACTCAAGTGACTGGTCAACCTCCATGCATTTGTTGCGAGTGCACACTGAGGATGCCACCTGCATAGATGGCATAACATCTATGTTATTTTGTTGATAATTGTTGTGTGAAGTTTGGGCAAACCTTTTACAATCGTGAGTTCACTCGGCATTTGGAACATTTCTCCAATCAGTTATTTAATATAACGTCGAGCATTTATGCTGTTTTGTGTTCTCGTGCCGGCGAACAGAACTTGTCGAGTGCTCGTCGCTGATCGGCTTCACGGTGTGCTTTTTGATAAATTTAAGTTACAAACATGAAACACACGTTTCAAAACTACGGGCAGTTAACGTATCCATTGCGTTGACCTTCCGTGTTTTCGTTCTGTTTGTTTCGTTACAGGTGAGTTCTCTACGTGCTTTGGAAACAAAAACCAGCTTCGACTTTGAGCGTGAACTGGTGAGTCAACAGGACGGGAGGCCTTGACGTGTAGGGGCACATTTCTCTTCCACTACAGCGCACCCGTTTGCTCATGCGCTGGCGCACCATTTCCCTGCTTATCGAATACGAACAACTGTACTTTTTGAACAACGAAGCTGTTCTTGTTCGAGGTTTTCATGTCCGGCGCGGTGGTAGCGCTGATCACGGTGCCTCGTATTGTGGCGAGAGTGAGCTTCGGTAGGAAGGAGAGGGATGCGTGTGCTGTGAGAGGCGAGGACGTCCTCTGAGAGGCAAGCGCTTGCTACGAAGGCATTGGCGGAAGATGTCGAGGGCGTTCTGCGAGAGGCGAAGGTGGATGATGTCGAGGGCTGAACCTTCAAGAAACGCGCCAAGGTGGGGTGACCGCGAGGCGCTGTGAAGTGTAAGATAGCGATTTTGCGCTTTAAAGATGTTGAACATTTCTCATTCTCCCGATGAAGAAGCGGGCCGACGGGAGTGTCAGCGAAAGTCGACGCGAGAACGGGCATGTAGTCGCCGAGCCAACCGCGATATTCGCGCAAGAGAGGCGGAAGGTAAGCGCGAGTTAAAGGAAGAGTTGAAACATGTACAAGTACGATATATCCTGATTAAGGACAGGCATAAGCTTCGCTGTTTCGACAGTGTTCGCGAAGTGGAGATCGCTAGATTTTTTTTTTTTCAATTCGTTCTCCACATCTGTGCTCAAGGCGCGTTGTTGGGCTAGTTGGTTATGATCCATGAGACTGTTTGGCGGAGCGCACACCCACAAGGTGTGTGTGTGTGTGTGTGTGTGTGTGTGTGTGTGTGTGTGTGTGTGTGTGTGTGTGTGTGTGTGTGTGTGTGTGTGTGTGTGTGTGTGTGTGTGTGTGTGTGTGTGTGTGTGTGTGTGTGTGTGTGTGTGTGTGTGTGTGTGTGTGTGTGTGTGTGTGTGTGTGTGTGTGTGTGTGTGTGTGTGTGTGTGTGTGTGTGTGTGTGTGTGTGTGTGTGTGTGTGTGTGTGTGTGTCCTTCATTGCCCTTGTGGGTGTGCGCTACGCCAAACAGTCTCCACATCTGTCTTCTTCATCTGAATACATTATTCTTCCCATCATTGCTTGTGGCGAGAGCGGCGTACGCAATCATCGCCTCGTACAGTGCGACCGCAGGATGCGTCGGTGGAGACAGCAAGCGCGAGCTGGCGGGTGGGCTGATTATGGTCACGAAAAATATAAGCCCGTCAAAGAAGGGCTCCGGATGTAACGCCTGTCGGACGCGCACACGTTATTGCTCGCTAGCGATCCGCAATTAAATCCTAAGCTTCTCTTGCATTGCAGGGAGTGCGGGCCGCGGCTCGAACCACGATGGTGGGCGGTTGTTGGCGTATGTGCCGCGAGAAGCGTTGTGCGAGCATCATGCGGCGCCGCTGCTAGGAAAGAGGTGCCATGATTAATGATGACATCGCCGCGAGACAACAGTCAAATCAAGGGACACTGAGAAAGCGGTGGAGGAAAAATTTTGTTACCTTCCATTCGCGATCGCCGCTGTGTTTCAAATAAATAAATAAATAAATAAATAAATAAAAACATAGATAGAAGTCACATGGACCATTATTCATTCGGTTAAGACCACACGAAGACGAAAGCTTCGCTTCTTTTTCGTCTTTCTCAGCGCAGTCGATTGTATAGATTACCTGAGAAACCTTTCCCAACACACGTAGTTTTGCACTGCCTCCGAAATCGGCGGCGTTTGGAGCTTCCTGCACCACCCGTGCTCTCGCAGTGGCTCTGTGATTGCCCAACTATAACCAAGTGACAATGAAATTGTCGCTTGATGGCGAAAGCCTTTAACGTCTTATACTCGCGTCCATCCCTCTCCGTCCGTTCATCCCCTGGCACGGTGCCAACTGTGGCATCTCCCCCCTTACACTCTCTCTTCAATCACGTGATTGCTGAGAGAGTGTAGAAACAAAACAAAACATAAAACAAAAAAAACTCAAGAAAAAAGACATGGTATAGTCAGTCGAATGGCCACAGGCTTTCGCCGAACACACTTTGGAATTTACAAAGTGTCTTTCTTCAATCTTGCTGCTTCCCTGAATCATGCACCATGATTACGCGGCATGTAAGCTGTTTTTCTTACATTTCTCATGTATCTCTTCTTTTGTATTAGCCACACTTGTCCTCAAGTTTCGGTTATCTGTTCCTGGTTTGGGATATACATGCCATCGTACTTTCTTGTTGCATTCGCGTGCCAACGTGTTCAAACCTGATTACTTTATACATTTACGTGGGAATTAAACTACTGCTTATGCCGCCACCTCAAGCCACCAAGACCAAACTGCTGGCCCATTCTGTGAAATAAAATCTTCTCTCTCTCTTGATTCTTATCATTGTCAAGTACCATCGACATAATTGCAGCTGACTGAACCAATCCTTGGCGCAAATATCTGGAAAGGCTTACACCTGCACTATTCGAAGCAATGAGGCTGGGTGACTCCATCCCATGAAGTTGCGCTGGGGACAATTCAGGTTGGCGCAATTTCCCGCCACGACTCAATAGTGGCAGTTTGCGTGCATTGTCTGGAAAGTGCCTGACGAATAGAGCTAATACGGAGGTCCGCGCTTTGACATCCCTTAAAGCTCTACGGGTGCCTTGGTGCCATAACACTATATAAATGAATGAATACTTTCTTTGCCTTTTACCTCCTACGGCGTCAGAATTTTAGGCACCACTTGATCTGAGAAAACTTTGAAAATTCCCAGCACCTTGCGTCTGTATTCGGTCGAAATGCATCGTACACGTTTTTGGCACATTTTAGAACAGACCTGAAATACAACTTGAAAGCTCCCTGCTTTAGCAGTGGACATATTCGTTTTTTTTGCTGGTGTCTAGCGGCCTCTAAACTTAATTTATTCAGTGCATTCATATAAGCACTTTTAATGTGAACTTGAGCCGTGTTAGGTTCATGTTATTAGATGCGAAGCATCTTATGCTCAGGGGCTGTGTCCGTCCCTCCCGCGTCCCGCGTCCGGTCACTTTCATGAAGTAGGGAAGCACCCACTAGTCGAACCAGAACACTTGTACAATAAGGCCGTCAACCACCACTACAGTCACCAGAGTCATAGACGAGAGCACAGAGTGGCTGCTTAGCAATGGCTAGGCATGTGGTGGGTGCAAGAATAGAATAACACGCACTACCGGTGGTGTCTGTCGCCCACGTTGACTCCATTCCTTGTTCTTGCTTGCGGAGGCTTTGTCCTTCCCTCCTTCCCGCGCCCAGCGTCCCACACCCCCCTCCCCCCTCTCTCTCCTTTCCTACGCTCCCCCTTTCCTCTCCTTTAGGAATAATCAACTCTACGGAGCGGCGCCCGCGTCTCGTTGACTCCATTCCTTTATCGTGCTTGCATGTGCTTGCGGGAGCTTTTTCCGTCCCTCCTTCCTGCGTCTGCGTCCCACACCCCCCACAGCTCATGTGCGTCCCCTCCCCCCTCTCTCTCTCATTTCCTACGCTCTCCCCTTTCTCTCTTCCAGAAATCCTCTACTGTACGGAGCGGCGCCCATATTGCTACAGTGTTCTGGATCGCATAATGGGTGCTTCCCCACTTCATGAAAGAGTGGGAGGGACGGACATAGCCCCGAGCATAAGATGCTTCGCATCTAAAAAAACTTCCCCATCTCCCGCAAAAGGGAACCATGTGTGGATGCGAAGCAGCGGGGAGTTAGCTTGAGCGGGAGAAACGTCGCCGCTTTCGTTTCGCGGTAGCGGCCCGGGCGCTCATCGCGGCGCTGCACATGAGAGACAATGAGGCGCGCTCCGTCATTTTTATACCGCGGAACTACCGTGGTGCTCCCAGCGGAGTATGCAGCTGTCGCACCACTTGTCGCGCGCCGCTCCGTAGAAGATTGCCAGAGGAGAGAACGGGGGGGAATGGTAGGAGAGGAGAGAAAGAGGGGACGCGTATGCGCTGTGGCACGCGGGAGCCGCTCCGTACAGTAGAGGATTCCTAGAGTAGAGGAAGTGGGGGAGAGGACGCGCATGCGCTGTGGGACGCGGGCGCCGCTCCGTAGAGGATTCCTACAGTAGAGAAAGGGGGGTGAGCGTAGGAGAGAGAGGACGCGCATGCGCTGTGGGACGCGGGCGCCGCTCCGTAGACGATTCCTAGAGGATAGAAAGGGGGTGTGCGTAGGAGAGGAGAGATAGGGGGAGGGGACACGCATCCGCTGTCGGGGTGTGGGACGCGGGGGCCGCTCCGTAGAGTAGAGGATTCCTAGAGGAGAGAAAGGGGGTGAGCTTAGGAGAGGAAAGGGAGGGGACGCGCATGCGCTGTGGGGGTGTAGGACGCGGGCGCCGCTCCGTAGAGTAGAGTATTCCTAGAGGAGAGAAAGGGGGTGAGCATAGGAGAGGAGACACGCATGCTTCGTGGTGGTGTGGGACGCGGGATGGGGGGGGACATACTAAGCGCCCCCTAAATACATGCAAGCAAGATCGAGGAATGGAGTCAACCTGAGCGACACACACCACCTGCCTAGCCATTGCTAAGCAGCCTCTCTGTGCTCTCGGCCATGACTCTGGTGACTGTAGTGGTGGTTGACGGCATTATATATTGTACTACAGTGTTCTGGTTCGCATAGTGGCTGCTTCCCTACTTCATGAAAGTGGCCGGACGCGGGACGCGGGACACGGGAAGCGGGACGGACATAGCCCCCGAGCATAAGATGCTTCGCATCTTAAACGTTTTATGATCCAGCAGCGGCAGGCCGACAAAGGAACTGCGGATTATCAGGTTATGCTCTTCAGGGTACGTCGAGACTCGAACAGATGTGGCTCAAGTTAACGGACACTCTGGAGTGCACCACACAGTCGACACGAATGTGCGAGGCTTTGGAGGAGACGATTGCGTTATGGCAAAGCGGTCGACCATAAGAGATTTTGGTAGGCTAAGCAAGAATCCACCGATTGCCTATAGTGTGTGTCTTTTCTACCCCAGATGCAATCATTGGTCCACTTCAGCCGCCCGACCGAGCTCAAATCAGAAGGTAGAGCACCTTATATGCCCCCATCAAGGCGCAATATTGGTGCATAGAATCTAGTAGCATTGAAACTTGTAGAACTAGTTGAATTCAATTATTTGAATTGAATTTAAACTGGTATAACTAGTTTCTCTTTTATTCCAACCATTTTTTCCGTGGAAACAAATTTCTCGCAGAAAATAAGGGGCAATAACTCGCTCCATTCCTGCACCGCTCTTTACTGCCTCTCGCTAGTAGTATTTGTTTAATAGCATCGATATAACTTTTAAGTGTAGAATTTAGGAATTCTGTTACAATGTCTTCAGCATACACTGCGACTGTGTAATACATGTACTCGTGGACGTTATTGTTCGTTTCCAGACTACCACACCCCTTTCTCCTACGAGGCGAATGTACACATAGAGCACGTTTGATGCAGAACTTTGAGAAACATCCACTTGGAAACTTTAGGCTGTGACGGTGCGTCGGAATGGGAAGCGTACGGCAGGCGGCGGGAGGATAGAAGAGACGAAGCGGCACTGGAAATCGTTTCCGTGTGAGTGCGCTTCCTAATGACTCCAGGCCTGGTGATACACGGCAAGCGAAGTATAATACAGAAAAGAGTAAAGAAATACAGAAAAAAGAAGAATAAATCAGGTGGCTTCAAGAAGTCCAACTATTTCATTTTGGGACTAACTTCTTCAGCAGGAATTTACGTCGTTCTCTTTTTATTCGCTTGTTCACAGTAGAACTTTAACTTGCGGCACTGAATTCCGACTGTGGTACATCAATTCGCCACTCTACTTTCTGCCTTTCTTGACTGCGTGCTTTATGTCAATCCGTGAATAAATGCGCAAATTAGCGAAGGAAATATAGCACAAGCAGTACTTGGGAAAACTGTATATTATGCCTCGCTATATACACAAGCTGCCTACATTACTCTGTTTTTTTAAATGCGAAGCATTTATTTGTATACTGTAAGCACTTTTGCGTTTCTATCTACGTATCTATCTATATATCTATATATTTAGCCGCCTACGTCTGGGTGCTCTCGTGATCACCTCCTTAACTTGGTGTAGACCAAAATTTGTATGAGGGGGGGGGGGGGGTAAGAGGTATTGACGAATATGTCTGGCTGGTAATGACATGAATAACGTGAAAATCCTGTCGCATACGTCGTCAAACCCTTTCCTAAAGACACGTGTGGCACATACCCGTATATCACGGGCCGCGGTAAGCGGCTATGCGCCACAGGTGTTTGACAATTTATATCTACCCAGGAACGGCGAGGACAGACATTAGTAATTTAAATGTGAGAGCGTTAAGAAAAACTGACGTCAGCAGCGTTGACCCGAAGAATGCAAATAATAAATATCACCGTCGCAACAGGAATCGAACCCAAGCAATCTGCGTGGCAATCAAGTATTCTACCACAGAGCCACACCAGCTCTCGGAACTGCTTTAGAAAAAGCTCAGTTAATTGGTTGGCTTTCATGATGGAAATTTTGTGCAGTGCTCACGAGTACGACAAGGACGTAGGAAACAAGAGCAGGCGCTGACTCTCAACAGAAGTTTGTTTTTAAAAGGAAGAAGGATGCCACCTTATTGTGTTTTGAGGTCCGCGGAAAACCGACGCCCACGTTTCTTAAGCGTACGACAAAGCTACGATTTAATGGTGTACGACATGAAACAGCCGTACATAGTCGAGAAAAATAGCATCACTTCTACACTTGAGGAAGCCTTGCCTCGGCACTTCCATACAATGACAATACCGGCCTGAAGTGAACAAGGAAGCTTGTGTCACGTGCAGCGTGAGTGACAGTAGGAATACCGATGGTTATTGACGTGTTTATTTCTTATGGCACTCAAATGATGTCGTGCACGAGACACATCGCCATACCACAGTTCTCATTTATATGCTCGTCACAGAGACGACTACTTACCAAGAACGACTTAAAATAGGAACGTCCTAGCATCATACTGGGGCAAAAAAATATTGTATGTATGAGGACGAGAGTGAAATACGTGCTTGCTTGTGCATTTAAATTTAGCGCAATGGCGTTAAACTGTGGCTTAGGAGCGTGCGAGTAAATTCATCTCGTGTGCACTCAGCTGTATTGCCTTTGTTACTCTCCTGTGGAAGCGAGCGCGTTCACGTGCCTGTGCCAAGCTGTGCGTGGGATGTTCAGGAGACGTGCTTCAGTTAGGTGCGTAGCATGTGGCATTACTACTCTGCAGGCCACTGTAGTAATGGAGTCACCGGTGGCAGCAGCGTCGTTATTCGGTTTAGAACACCCGTATTCTGACAGGCAAGTAAGGCAACACCGCAGCCACATAATTTTTCTTGGGGAACGCAGGAAGGCCAGAAACATGGGACATTGCTTCCCTCTTCTAGAGTTGTTGCTGCACAAACTCGGAAAAGCCTTAGGAGCGACTATGTTTTACATTGCTGTATTGTTTTAGTAGAACAGCCTTTAGTAGAACGGTAAAGGTACAAGATGTAAATAATGGTAACCTGCTGGCACGTTATTGTAGGAGCTTTAACCATGACGTGAGCAAATCAGAGCAAAATAGACAAGTTGTACGGTCTTTTCACCTTGCTTTTTCTCGCTCTGACCATCTACGTATGTTTTTTTCTTTTTCCGTACTTAATTCCGCATCCCAGTGAGTAACGTTTACCAGCTTAGTAATCTTGTAACCTGCGTAAATATGCCATCTTAATAATCAGTGTAGCACATAATAAATAAGCGAAATACATATGAAGGTTTATCAATTAAAAGTTCATCATTTGCTTATAGATTTCAAATTACAAAGTAGCAAATCCCACAGTTATTTCTGATTAAAAATGCTCTAATTCCTCAGGTTTTGTGTGAACGAATCGCTGTCGAAAAGGATTGCATAGCTAAGCAACGATAGGAACGACATGGCATCGTTGTCATTAAGCATGAGCCAAATGACTGGTTTCCGCTCTCTGTGAAATCAGGCTAGCTTTCAAGCGAAATGCTCGTTGCAGTGTTTGTGCTTGCATTCCTATATTGCTGTTAAGCACTAAAGACACTGCCCATTCTCATTTAAACTTGCACAAGCGTCTCATTAAAGCTGTGCAAGTCTTTTAAAGCAGTCTTTTATTGCCTATGGGAAAGCGAATGCTTCAACTAAATAGCAGTGAGCCTTACGAAAAACAGTTTTCAGCGAACAACACTCAAGTAAATGTTTGTTTTTGTAATTGCCGATTTCTGTACGGTAATGTAGCTTTTACATCACTGACCATTATGCTGATCTCTCTACTGCACTGCCTGGTCTGTAATTCTTGTTGCCTTAAGAAGGCCTTCATACCATGCTGTATGGTTTTATAATTATTCCCTGCCATGCATATTTTATTGACCAGCTACACGGGGAGGTGAGGAAACGCGTACAGCACGCAAAATTATGGGCCTACTGCTGTCGAAGAATAGTAAAAAAAAAGGAAAGACATTTTCGAAGGGAATATCCCGTAAAACTTTTAGCTTGGTTAGCATTTCTTTTTTTAGCATCCCTTCTTTTTTTCTCCTTATTTTTCTCATTAACGTTCCTCTTGCGGCTTCTCCGTTCAAGTAATAATTATTTACAGGAACCTTCTACACTTTCTAGACTCTCTGCAACCTTTTGATTGTCCTCGAGTACAAAAATTGAATTCGTGCGAGTTATATTAGTTTTTCAAAAATAATAATTCACTTTTTTTTGCAATGCTTTTTCTGTAAACCTCAGTTTGTAAAGTGCCTCTTCAAGCAATAAAAATTGAGTTGTGGATTGATTGATATTAGATGTACCAGCAGGCCCCTGAACGGCGACACAAGTGACACACTTTAGCAGTTTAAGGAGAAAGTATTGCAAAATAAACATTGCAAAAGGGATACTACTTCTAAAACAAGAAAAAAATTCGGCAGATTCCACATGCCATGAGAATCGATGTTATGAGATGCATGCGAAGGGATGGTGACTGGTGTAATACTGTTATTGAGCGAAACGCTATGAAATCACGCTAAAGATGTGTACAAATGTTGTACGCACAGACATATGTTGAACAATCGCATATGTTTATATAACCAATTGTTTACATTTGCGTAACGATACCAACGGCAACAATTGTTCCGATTGGCTCCAACGCCAACAGTAGTAAGCTTACATGTAGCGCTTGTGCTAGCGAGGATGGCAGCCCTGGCTAGTGCTACGTATACGTCCTTCAATGGATGGCGCTGAAGTCTACAGTTGACGTTGACCGAAAGTGACGCGTATATCATAGGACTACATACGTAATGTTTATAAAAGTACATAGCCAGCACTGCAACCAGAGTTGACGTTGCTCCAACACTACGCCTGCTTAGGGTCTTTTTCCAAAGCAGTTTCGTGACCTGGCGTGGCTCTGTGGTAGGATACTTGATCGCCGTGCAAAATGATTGGGTTCGATTCCTGCTGGGAACCTGATATTTATTCTTTGTATTCATCGGGTCAACGCTCCCGATATCAGTTTTTCTCAACGCTCTCGCATTAAAATTACCAATGTCTGTGCCCAGTGTTCCTTTGTATATAAACTGGGAATCACCTGCGGCGCATACCAGTATACGGCGGCCCGTGGTATACGTGTATGTGCCGCACGTGTCTGGAGGAAAGGGTTTGACGACGTACGAGACAGGATTTTCACGGCATTCATAACATGACCAGCCAAACATATTAGTGAAATCCTCTTATCCTCCCATACTAATTTCGGTCTACAACAAGTTAAGGAGGCGGTCACGAAAGCCCCCAGACATAGGCGGCTATATATATATATATAGATGGATATATGGAGACGTACATACGTAGATATAAACGCTCAAAGTGGCTGCAGTTCTCCAAGAAATGTTTCGCATTTAATAATTACAGACGCTGCGAGATGTCAGGATTGATATGGCAAACGCGCGAGCGAGGATTTCAGAGAAAATATTCGAATGTCCAAATAAAGTACTCAACGAAAATTTGACAGGCACATGCTGGTCAGAAAAACAGTTAGGAAAAAAAATTACACCATCTCCCGCTAAAGGGAACCATGTGTAGATGTGAAGCAGCGGGCGCTAACGCTTACACTGGCGGCGGCGTTGACGCTGGCGCTCATCGCAGTGTTGCGCAAGAGAGAAAACTGGGGAGGCGCAAAGCAGGCAGTGATGGAGCAGTGTTTCCTACTGGAACATGCCAATCGCTGCTAATGGGCAATGAGAGACAGAAGACTCCGACTGGACACAGAGACCCGGCCGCACTCCGCTTTTAGTTAACGCGCACGCTGCGAATTTTTATTGTTCAACAACGCACAGGAGAAATCTCCCACCGGCACCACCTTGGAGGTCAAGATCCATTGCCGTATATACGGGGTGGTCAGTGAACGGTTGTGCAGCCCGAGCAGTCGGTTTTTTCAACCAAGAAACTCGCTAGCAGACGCTGCCTGCGTCGGCGTCGCAAGGCGAGAGAGGGGGGAGCGTAGCAGAGGAGAGAGAGGGGGTGACACGCATGCGCAGTGGGAGTGTGAACGCCGTGGGCAGGGATGCGTAGAGGAGAGAGGGGGGGGAGCGTAGGAGAGGAGAGAGAGGGGGGGACCTGCATGTGCAGTGGGAGTGTAGACGCCGCGGGCAGGGATGCCTAGAGGAGAGAGGGGGGAGTATAAGGGGGGGAGAGAGGAGGGGAGGCGCATGCGCAGTGAGGGTGTGGTTGCCGCGGGGAGGGATGCCTAGAGGAGGGGGGAGAGGAGGTTTTTTATATTTATTTTTTAGAGGGTTTGCGCATGCGCAGTAAGGGTGGGCACGCGGCACACCACCACCACCACCACCACGGGATTAAGCTTCGCCATAAGATGCTTCACATCTAAAACGAAATAGCAGGGTACGTTGCAGTTCAGTTATCGTTATCTACTCATAGCGAGTTTGAATACTGTGTACATAGCCTCCGTGACGGTCTTGCGTACGTAAGAATGCTGCGTTTAGCATAATGCGCATGTGCAGAAGCTTTGTGCATATGTTGTACGCAACACGTGGCGTTCTTACGTCTAGGCATTGTCTATTATTAAATGCGAAGCATTTTTGCGTACTGCAAGCACTTTGAGCATTTCTATCTATCTATTTATCTATCTATCTATCTATCTATCTATCTATCTATCTATCTATCTATCTATCTATCTATCTATCTATCTATCCGTCTACGCCTGTATGCTCTCGCGAACGCCTCCTTAACTTGAGGTTGACCGAAGTCAGTATGGGAGGGTAAGAGGATTTGACGAATATGTCTGGCTGGTCGTGACTTGAATAACATAAAAATCCCGTCGCGTACGTCGTCAAACTGATTTCTGCAAAGTCCAGACACGTGTGGCTCATACCCGTATACCACGGGCCCTGATATGCGGGTATGCGCCACCGTGAGGACAGGCATTGATAATTTAAATGCGAGAGCCTGAAGAAGAACTGACATCGGTGGCGTTGACCCGAAGAATGCAAGGGATAGAAATCAGAGTCCCAGCAGGAATCGAATACAATCATTCTACGTGGCAATGAAGTATTCTACCACAGAGCTAAATCAGGTGTCGAAACTTCTTTGGAAAAATTACACCATCTCCCGCTAAAGGGAACCATGTGTAGATGTGAAGCAGCGGGCGCTAACGCTTACACTGGCGGCGGCGTTGACGCTGGCGCTCATCGCAGCGTTGCGCAGGAGAGAAAACTGGGGAGGCGCAAAGCACGTAGTGATGGAGCGGTGTTTCCTACTGGAACATGCCAATCGCTGCTAATGGGCAATGAGAGACAGAAGACTCCGACTGGAGACAGAGACCCGCAGTCCGCTTTTAGTTAACGCGCACGCTGCGAATTTTTATTGTTCAACAACGCACAGGAGAAATCTCCCACCGGCACCACCTGGCAGGTCAAAATTCATTGCCATATATACGGAGTGGCCAGTGAACGATTGCGTAGCGCGAGCAGTCGGTTTTTTCAACCAAGAAACTCGCTAGCAGACGATGCCTGCGTCGGCGTCGCGAGGCGAGAGGGGGGGAGCGTAGGAGAGGAGAGAGAGGAGGGGACGCGCATGCGCAGTGGGAGTGTGGACGCCGCGGGCAGGGATGCCTAGAGGAGAGAGGGGGGGAGTGGAGGAGAGAGAGGGGGGGGACGCGCATGCGCAGTGGGAGTGTGGACGCCGCGGGCAGGGATGTCTAGAGGAGAGAGGGGGGGGAGCGTAGGAGGGGAGAGAGGAGGGGAGGCGCATGCGCAGTGAGGGTGTGGTTGCCGCGGGGAGAGATGCCTAGAGGAGAGAGAGGGGGGAAGGAGGTTTTTTATTATTTTTTTGAAAGGGTTTGCGCATGCGCAGTAAGGGAGGCCACGCCGCACACCACCACCACCACCGGATTAAGCTTCGCCATAAGATGCTTCACATCTAAAAGACCCTATGCAGGCGTAATATTGGTGAAACGTCAATAGTGGTTAGAGTGCAGCTTATCTAATTTTAAAAACATTTCATATATACTCCTATGATGAAGGAGTCATGTCGGGTTGAACGTCAATAGTGTACTTAAGCGCGATCGAGTGTAGTTGGTTTACGTAGCACTATCCAGGGCTACCATCCTCGTAGGCACAAGCGCTACATATCAGCTTACGGTTTCTGGTGTTGGCAATAGCCCATGTTTCTGTTGGACATCGTTACACAACTGTAAACAACTAGGTTATATGAAACAAATGCGACTCTTCAACGCATTTCTGTGCGTGCAACATTTGTACATATCTTTAGCGTCATTTCGTAACGTTTCGCTCAATAAAAGAATTACAACCCAGTTCACCTTACCTCCGCATGCTTCGCATAACATCGATTCCCATGGCACTTGGGATCTGCCTAATTTTTGGAACGTAAAGGTGCTAAATCGGTAGGCCGCCAGACAACAGCTTCCTCTATTTTAGACACTCTATTATTGTAAGGACGAAAAGCTGACGATCAAACCTACTGTTAAATGGTGATGCGTGCAGTGAAAGCGCCAGGTAATAAGGGTGTAGTGTTAAGTTTTTAACCAACACGCTCCTCCTCCCTAGATATTGCCATCGCTGCTCGCAAGCATTTTTTCCTGCATTTTGATCTCTGATACGCGAGAAACAATCGTTTGCTGATGTGCTCCGCTTTAAGAAGCATCAGCAAGACTTGGGAGACAGCAGGCGGACCCATGTACTAACAATAAAACAACCGAACAATGTCCGCATCATAGCTGTACTTTCTATTGCTTCGACAAAGGCGATTTTCTCGTCACCGCACAGTAGAAAGCCCTTCTGAGTGCGAAGGTAGGAAAAAAATTTTTTTTTGTGGTGACAGCGACCATTGTGGGCTTGATGTTGATCGTTTGCCAGTGCTCATCGGCCTTTTAAGCTCGTAAAGAACTACCTCTATCACCCTGCACCGTGAAGACGCCGTGACAATATGGCAGGAGCAGTCAGGAAGGCGCCATAAGGACATTGCTAAGAAGCGACGATTCTACTGCGCACGAAAGTGAAAAAAAAATAATAACAAAGAAAAACAAGAAACCTAAGAAATGAACGGAACGTATAGCGAAGTCGGAAAGACAGGGGCCATAGCGACAAGTGTGAACAACGATTTCCTTCGAAGTCTTTCTGCTGATAGCTTCAGAACAATGGTTGCTGGATATGGAGCAGAGTGAAAGAGTGGTAATTGACTTGCAAAACGAAACCGTGGAAAGAGCGCAAGCACGAGAGATGACCGTGAAGCGGCCCTTCTGATTCCTGTGCACATGTCACATGAATGGAATTGTTTTCATCTCATCTTTTAACAGTGTAGAGTCGCGGTTAAGGCGAATGACGTGTGTTCAAGTTGGTTCGAGTCCTACGGAACGACTCCCTGGACAAACAGTATCACCATGTAACTTGATTTCACGGACCGACTTCTCTTCACGCAATATTGCATTCAGGCGTAGAACAAGGAAGGGAGACATCTTTTATGCCCAATTTTGGAAGCCCTGCGCAGGGCTGTGAAACGAGGTACACTTTTTATATGGCGGGGGGGGGGGGGGGGGCTGCTGGCAGCAGCTAATTGGGAGTCACCATTTCTTTAAGGTTTGGTGATTAACTATAAAAAATAGGATTGCACTAGCGCGAATGGAAGTGTCCTCTTCTTTGAATGTGACACTTTTATTTGCGTTTTATGTAGTTTGCGAAAAGGGAGGCGAACTTGAGGTCCTGCAATAATGGCACTTTTTTTAATACCTAGAAGATACAGGATAATAATGCCGGACAACTCACGGTGGGTTGCCGAAAGTATATGTTTGAAGATCGCTCTTGTTCCCCTATTAAAAAATTACACCATCTCCCGCTAAAGGGAACCATGTGTAGATGCGAAGTAGCGGGCGCTAACGCTTACACTGGCGGCGGCGTTGACGCTGGCGCTCATTCGCAGCGTTGCGCAGGAGAGAAACCTGGGGAGGCGCAAAGCACCCAGTGATGGACCGGTGTTTCCTACTGGAACATGCCAATCGCTGCTAATGGGCAATGAGAGACAGAAGACTCCTACTAGACACAGAGACCCGCAGTCCGCTTTTAGTTAACGCGCGCATGCTGCAAATTTTTATTGTTCAACGACGCACAGGAGAAATCTCCCACCGGCACTACCTTGCAGGTCAAGATCCAGTGCCATATATACGGGGTGGACACTGAACGGTTGTGCAGCGCGAGCAGTCGGTTTTTTTCAACCAAGAAACTCGCTAGCAGACGCTGCCTGCGTCGGCGTCGCGAGGCGAGAGAGGGGGGAGCGTAGGAGAGGAGAGAGAGGGGGGGGGGGACGCATGCACAGTGGGGGGTGTGGACGCCGCGGGGAGGGATGCCTAGAGGAGAGAGGGGGGAGCGTAGGAGGGGAGAGAGAGGGAGGGGACGCGCATGCGCAGTGAGGATGTGGTCGCCGCAGGGAGGGATGCCTAGAGGGGGGGAGAGGAGGCTTTTTATTTTTATTTTTTTTGAAAGGGTTTGTGCATGCGCAGTAAGGGTGGTCACGGCGCACACCACCACCATCGGATTGAACTGCGCCATAAGATGCTTCACATCTAAAAAGTCACAGTTTCGCCGCAAGGGCGAAGCAATGGATGTGACAGCAAGAAATTGGAATGTCACACGAAAAATGGCAAGTAGCTTGATACTTGCATTGCGCTACTGAAGCACAAAGAAGGACGCTCGAAAAGAACACGCAGATAAACACAGAACAAGCGTCAACAAAAAAAAATTACACCATCTCCCACTAAAGGGAACCATGAGGGGATGCGAAGCAGCATTCGGGGTGCACACCAAGTTTCCGTTTACGTTCACTGGGCCGTCGAAGCCAAGTGTCGGCGTCGTGCTACCGCTTCCGCTACAGAGAGACAACGCGAGTCTGCGGCGAGGGTGTAGCGAGGCTTTCGAGACAATTGCAGCAGCCGGGATCCGACGGAGCGACCGCACGATTCAAGCGGTAATTCCTCGACCGAGCGCACGCGGTTACATGAAATTGGGGAGGGAGAGGATGGAGTGGGTTTTCAGGCTGCAGCGCGGGAGGAAGAGAGGAGACGGCGACCGAAAGCCTGCGTAAACGCCCGCGTAAAGGAGGAGAGTGCGCGGCCGCAGCGCGGGGTAGGCGGAGCACTCTAGCTTTACCCGGTTTATATTCACACCTGAAGGAGAGGGGACTAGAGGAGGAGAGTAGCGCGTGCGCCGCGAGAGCAGAAGCGAGAACGCAGGAGAAGCGCAAGCAGGTGGTAGGAGAGAAGTGGAGGTAGTAACGCGCAGCTGTTGGAGAGAGGGAAGGAGGAGAGTTACGCATGCGCAGTGTGAGTGCGGACGCCGACGCCGCGGGACATGCCACCGCTATAAGATGCTTCGCATCTAAAACTGTCACAGTTGTTGCCCCTTTGTGTTTGAGCAACGCGCTTCAAGTGTCGACAATGCAGAATCTAACACTCCTACATATTTCTTTTTCTTTTAAGCTGTGGCTCGTCGAGTGACCCCTCTGCGTCTACTGTCCCGCGGTGGCATCTGACGCAAGGTGTGCCCGGGGTTAATTTTTGTGGTCCCACGTCACGAGTGGGTAGAGAAAGGGGTCACTTTTTCGTGCCCGCCTCGAGAGTGGTTTTCAAACTGAAAGAAAATGTAGTAGCGTTGCATGATAGAAAACACTCTCAAGCTCCTCCGAGATTTGCGTACCGCCCAGCGGTAAATGGCGTGTATGAATAGCTCGCCGTTATTACGCCGGCGGACGCATGGCGCCTGGTTGAGTTGTCGAACGCAGTGTGCTGTGGAGCGAGGGGTCGCTGGTTCGAATCCCCGGTCCAGTGCTTCAAAAATTTTTAAATACGAAGCATTTCTTAGCGAACTTCGACGATTTTAAGCATATATCTATCTATCTATCTATCTATCTATCCAGCCGCCTACAACTTCGTGCTCTCCAGACCGTATCGTTAATGGCATTTTTAGAAAAATTGGTATGACATAACATGACTTTATGACGAACACGAACGACTGGTCATATGAAAGTCATGAATAACTTGTCATAAACGGTATGGTTTACACGCCATGGCCGTGGTGCTCCTACGGGTGTTTTCTTAAGTTGATATATCTAAAAATTGGTATGATGTGACATTTCTGCATGAACAACATAAATGACAGGGAGTAATATGAAAATCATGACGTCCATGTTATGTACAACATGATTTGCATGTCATGCTCCTGGTGCGCTGACGGTTTCGCTAGCTTGATTTACACCAAATTTAGTATTGAGTCACATGAATGTATGACCAACTAAATGACAAGGGACAATATGGAAATCATGACATGTCATGTGCAACATTACTTAGCATGTCCCGCTCATGGCACGCTCGCGGCCATTTTGCTAGCTTGATATACACTAAATATGGTATTGCGTGACGTGACTGTATGACGAACATAAATTACAAGTGGTAATATGGGAATCATGGCGTGTCATATGCAACGTGGCTTGCATGCCGCGCTCATGGCACGCTCGCGGCTGTTTCGCTAGTTTGATATATACCAAATTTGGTATTGCGTGACCTGACTACATGAAGAACACAAATGACAGATCGTAAAATAAAATTCATGAAATCCATGTCATGTACAGGCGTGAGCAAAAGTGTGCAGACCACGGGATCGCGAGGCCGAATGCATCGATGCGCCATCTAGCGACGTGAAGCGTGCTGCGGGGCGCATGCATTGGCGCATGCCCGTCCCGTCCTATCAGTTGGCCTCTCATGCCGCTCTGTCTGACGCGGTTACCGCGCTCGTAGCCAAAACAACTGTGTGTCGCTTTCCTTGCTCCATAGAATCTGCATTGAAATCTGTGCCGTTCATTTACGCAGCGGCTTGCGACGTGGCCGGTTCAAGCACCGGGCTCGCGTCGTTTTCTACGCCGGTTGATTAGCCGAAGTATACATCGCTAGTATCGCATAACCTAATGAAGCCAAGCACACAAAATAGAGTACCTCGGGTGGGCTTCGGTGTCACACACATTAATCACTAATAATTATAATTAGAGTTAACGCTAACTACATCTAATTTAGCATAATGAGACTCGACTCGGTCAGGAGTAATTAGTACATTCCTGAGTTCGGGTTATCTGAGCTCATGAGAATTCGACTTTAATTACTTTAATTGTGTTTAATGAGATATTGCTTAATTAGACCTAATTACGACACGATTAGTTTGATGATACCATGATCAACCACATTTAATCAGATTTATCTATACTTACTTTGACCCTGCCTAATTAGCTTAGTTATGCATAATTAGCGTAATTATGTCACGTGAAACTCCAGTATCTAGGGTGTTTTTGGTTGGATTTCAGGCTAATTAATCAAGCATAATTCGTATTCGCCTTAAATAACACTAATTATACAGCAATGAGCTTAATTAGTTTGGAGTCAGTAACGAGTAATTAGTATCTTCTTGGGCTTGGCGTCTCTGGGCTCATGAGAAAATCGACTTGGATTAATTGGCCACGGTTAGGTTTGCCTTATTTAGGCTAGTTTCGCTCGTCTAAATTAAGAGATAATGTGATCAATTATGCTTAATTAGATTTGGCTATACTTACCTCGACTTATCTGGGCTCATCTAAGCTTAACTTCGCGTAACATGAAAACAGCAAGCTGGACTAGGCTTCATTAAACCTACTTACGCCTGAGTTCATTAGGTGATACCGTGCTCACTGCTCAAGTAAGATTAGTTTCGGCTATACTTACTTTGACTTAACTAGGCTCATTTAGTTTAACTTGGGTTAACGCGACAAAGGCTAGCTGGGCTGAGAAAACTTAATTTTGTGTGCTTGGCTTCAGCTTATGCGATGCTAGCTATGCTTAGTTCGGCTAATTAACTGGTGCAAAAAACGACGCGAGCCTGGCGCTTGAACCGGCCCCGTCGTAGCCGCTACGTAAAGGAACAGCACAGATTCTGTGGAGCAAACAAAGCGACACCCGGTTGTCGTTTTGGCTGCGAGCGCTGTAACAGCGTCAGACAGAGCGACATGAGAGGCCAACTGATATGATGGGGCGCGCATGCGCACCGCAGCAGGCGTCACGTCGCTTGATGGCGCGTCGATGCATTCGGCCACGCGATCCCGTGGTCTGCACACTTTTGCTCACGCCTGTACAACATGATTTACATGCCACGCTCATGGTGCACTCACAAACGTTTCACTAGCTTCATATACAAGTTCGGTATTGCATGACGTGACAGAATGACAAGCATAAATGACAAATGGTGACATGAAATCATCACATGCACGTCATGTACAACCTGATATACATGGCCATGCTCACGGTGCGCTCGCGGCCTTTCGCTAGGTTGATATACACCAAAATTAGTATAGCGTGACGTGACTGTATGACAAACGTAAATGACAGGTTCTAGCATGTAAATGATGACATGCGCGTCATCTATAGCATGATTTGCTCGTTAATGGCTGCTTCGCATTACATCGATTCCCGTTATGCGTGGGATCTGCCGGTTTTTCTTTCTGCTTTTTTATATATATGCAAACATATACATATCCGGGACATGACTACGACGGGAACGGCAACGGCGAAAATCAGCCAAGAGTATCCATATAATTGTTATCGCAATAAACTAGCATAATATATCCTGGAGGAAGTTATTTCCAGTTATTTAAATTTTTATTTTTGCGTGATATCACTTTCGATCGAATTCCGTTCGTTTTAGCAGTGTATTGAACGAAATGTCCTCCCCTTTCCCTGGAAGCATTTTCCTGATTGAAATGCAAGTTTCCTTTCAATGGGGAGCCGGTGCTTGCCTCGCCTGAATTTTCTGCAAACTTGAAATCGGATGACTCATTTTGGTAGCATCTACGGTAGGGTAGATGCTACCACAAACATGAAGGCGTCGCCCTCGTTGTTGTCGTTAAGGTCAAGTTGCGCATCAAATTTCGTTCATGTGTAGTAGATACGACACAAGTGTCAGTTTTGGAGCACCAACGAGGACTTTAATTTCTTTGTAGCATCTTTGTTAAAAGTACCTGAAGTTGTATGCCGAAAAGGCAGGTTCCTCGTAAGCTTGCTGAGAGAATAGATAATAGGCAGCAGGAACATGAAAAATCGTCCTTTTATGGGACAACCTAATGATTTTGGCAATTCCGTCACTAAGTTTTTACAAATTTGATCGACGCGTACGTACGGACCTCAAGACACATCATCTTTAATTATTTGGATACTGCACGATCAAATTATTATAAAGGACTCTAAGCAGATATGATAAGCCGGGGCTCCGAAAGACGAAATGATAAAAGAAAACTTGAAAGCTCTGAAGATGCGTAAAACGGGCAAAGCTTAAGTGGAAGTTCAGCATCGAGTTGTGCTTGGAATGCCGAATGAAAACCTTTTCTGATACCATTACATCGCGCCACGTCTCAATACGTCCATTAAACGAAGGGGAATGTGTGCTTGTAATGCAATATGATCAAAGACTGGAGGAGGACTCAGGCCTATCCGTGAATTGATGAAATATTTCCCTTACGCGGTGATCCCGATTTCGCAAGCATGCTCTCCATTATGGTGTCACTTATTCGATGCATGCCACGAGTCTGTTGTCCCCTTTCTTTCTTCATTGTTTTTTCTTATTTTTTTTGACTTTGCTTCGTTGCATTCACGAGTGCCTTCACATCCTCGTCACCATCGTATCCTCCGAAAGCAATTTGCGATGGCAGCACGCGTACTTCAGGAAGCACAGGCAGCACGCAGACACTTATTGCATCAGAGTTAGCGAGAAGACCCGCATGACGCGGAAATCTTAATGCGCCACTTTTAGGGATGCCTAAACGCCGAGGTCTTCAGCGCAGACACCACAAAAACGGGAATCCACGGGTGATTATGGGAATCATTGGTTCCAAGAGCACTTGCCCCCTTTTTTTCGCTTCAATGATTCGCGGATGCTGGGCGCTCTGTATAAGACGCCCTTGAGTCTATAACCAAATAGGAGAAAGCTATGTGCGCAGTTATCGCAACCTGCACTGCACCCTCCTTTTTCTGCGCATCGCTGCTTCTTCCCGCTCTTTGCAATGGGCTGCTCTACTGCAGGAGCTTACCGTCTCAAATTGGGTTATCGCACGACCACACACAGAAAGCTTCGAGCGGAGACAAATGCAGAGAACGAACAAAGCAAATTGAAGAAAGGGCGCCAGGGTTGCCAAAGAAGAGGCCGCCAGAGTTCCGAAAGGTTCCTAATGCAATCTGAGCAGCCGAGACAAAAGCTTCTACGAATGAACCCATCTAGGAAATCTAAAGCGATACAGTGCGACCCCGAGCGTCAAGCCACTGCCTCCGTGTCGCGAACCAAAGACTGAATCGAAACCTGGTCGAGAAGGGAGGCAACTGATCATGGAACAGAAAGGTGGCTAAAAAATAAAAGGAAAGAAAAAACAGGAATGTTTATAGAGAGGATGCCGGAGGACAAGCTGAAGATGGAGGACGATGTACGGTATCGAGGCGCATACCGCGGCCCGCTATGTGCCACACTTGTGTGGAAGAAAGGGTTTGACGGCGTACGCGATGGATTTTCACGTTATCTATGAGTAACCAGCCAGACAGATTCATCAAACGTTCTTACCCTCTCACACAAATTTTGGTCAACCCCAAGCGAAGGGGCGATCACGAGAGCACCCAGACATAGGCGGCTAGACAGATACATAGATATATACGTATAGATAGAAACGCTAAAAGTATCTGCAGTACACTAAGAAATGCTTCGCATTTAATAAAAAGACAAGGGTGGAGGAAAAGGAAAAATGCAACTGGCCTCACGATGCATTCGTTTCTTAACCGCGTAATGTCTCGGTTTTTACCGCGCTAGGTCCGGATCAACATATAAAGCGTTCAAGGGCAGCCACTGGTCCACGAACACGACCCATGATGCTCATGCAGGCGTCTCCATTCACCTTTAGCTGCCACCTCTTCTCCTTTCTTCTCGCTCTCCCCACATCTCATACTCTTGCCACCAAGACTAACGGACATGCTTTCTGGAAAGTAAGAAGAAAATGTTTTTGCCACCTATTTTTTGCTTCTTCGGCAGGAACTCCCTCTAGTTTACATTTTGCTTGTATTTTTTTTTCTTGAACTTATCGAAAGCGGAGCTTAGGCCACCGGAAAAAAGGAGAGGGTGAGGAGTTTCTAACTACACTCTAAGAAAAAAAAAGAGTATACCTGACTCTTTTCGGAGAGTTCTGACTTGCCACGTATACGACTCTCTTTGGAGAGTCACGGTGACTCGCTTAGTGGGTCAGAGTCGGCGCGCTCAGGATAGTCCCCGGACCCTCTTAAGAAGAGTGAGAGGACTCTTATGCGAAGGATCACACTACCACTTCTGAGGGAGTCAGACGACCCTTGCCGGTGACGCTCCTACGCGGGTCAATTGACACCCACCGAAGCGTCAAGCGACTCTACGGCTATTTTAAGCTACTAAATTGACCCATGCTCTACTTTTGCGCGACTACTGCTGGAAATAGTGAAGTACTAATTTCAAGCAACTCCATTAATACTTGCCGTTGTGCCCAGCGACTGCAAGAAAATGATAGTTCAATTTTAGCATTATTTTAATAAAACTCCTAAAAACACCATTTCTAGTAAAGTTGAAGCAGTTGAGGTATTCCTCATTTACATGATTATATGAGTACAACCAACCAAAATGTGTGACTGTGATGTGCATAGTGTCATGTCGTGCAAAATAAACAGCAGATATCCGTATCATGTTTCCATATTTATTCCTTATGATTAAGAATCAAAAAGTCGTGAAGGCTGGAGGAATCAGACTTGTGACTTGCTATGTTGTCGCTCCTGTTCAGCGTGAGCAGCCATGAAAAATGGTACCTGAAAAGAAGAACGTGATACCATAATGAGAAAACGGAATCATAGAAAGATTTTGCAATACTTACACAATAAGTGATTTACACAGACATAATGAAGGCTCAGAACAAAACAAATGCAAAGAGGCATGGTAAGGAACCGTGTTTTTTGCCGTTATCGTGTAAAACATTGGTGACTAACTTGCAGCACAAGATGATGTGAGCTTTTTTTTTAACAACAAAGGCAATTGTTTTAGGCTCCTTTGCGTGGGTGCCACTCACCTCTTTTCCTACGTCGTCTTGTCCAACCAAAGGAAATGTAGGGCCGAGTGCCTCGTTGACATTACGAACGCCGCTGTTGATTTTCCTATCACTTGTGGTGAAGCGCCAGACCATAGCGACACCTTCGTTGCCCTGGGAATAACCAACACACAAACACACAGACTGATTAGTTTTATTTAAACCACCCTTTGTTCAACACACCGTTACTGTACACACATTGTCACGAGTGTTTCGTTTTAAGTAATTTCGTAACGAAAACACATTTTCACGTAATAGAAGGCGGGAACCGCGTTTCGCGATAGGCACTGGTCATGCACGAATGAAGGCCCTCCTTTTCTGATAAGTCGCTTCGAGAAGTGCTTCCAGAGTAAGCCCGGCTATGCGCCGGCATATTGCCACAACCAAGCGCATCCTCCTGCAGTCAGGGGCACGCCGTGAGCGGTTACTCAACGCGTGTTCTACAAATGTAATCCACCCTTAACTACTTAGTTGTACGAGCGCCCGAACGACAGCAACGCGCGCGGACGCCGTCTTCGTTGACATCAGACATGGCATATGCTAGAATTACCGCACATAGCTCCCACAGTCACGTATATTCAATCGATTCGGTTGTAAAGCCGAACGTCATTATATACAATGCGTCTCTGTACACAGACTCTTTTATCACGTTTTTACGGGTGGAAGCACGCTGCACACTCGAGTATCGATGGAAATGTTATAAGACGTAGACTAGAGCGCATCTCAAAACGATATCAAACACTTTCAGCAGTTCAGACACAGTGTGCGAGCAGAAAGTAATCGCCTCGATAAGTGATTGCATCACTCATTTTACGAGCCATGCAATCACTTAACAACGCGCATAGCGGCCTCTACTCATTAAGTGACTGTTTTCACTGGAACAGCCCCGCGGACGCAGGCTACTGTTGGAAATGGCTGGCAGCCTGCTCCCGCAGCCTACTTCCGCGGTGCTGCTGCAGACGCCCGCCCAGCTAAAGCTGTGTAATTAGTATATACGAAAGCAGTGCACTCACCGTTAACAGGCGCATGTCCGTGTCCGCAACCCCAAGAATATTCCTCACTAGCGTCACTTCGAGCACGGAGCCTGGCGTGACCGCCACCGCAGATCCGCATCTTCGCTCGAACTCAAAACTACAAGTCGCACCGGGCGCCGGTCGCGCGACCAGCGTGACCAGCGCAACCAACGCGGTTCTCTCTGACGCATTCCTAAAGACGGAGAGAGGAGGCAGCAGGCGTAGGCAGGCATGGAGGAGTAGGCGCCTCGCGCCCTCGCCCCCTCACGACCGCGCCGGCAGCGACGTTGCGGCGCCGGAGCGAGAGGCAGGCCCGTCTCAGCGGCGCCGATCGGCAAACGCGCGATATGTATGGCGTATACCGCGGCGCGTTCATCACGGAAGCCAATCAAAACGCGCTTCACGAGAGTTCTGTGACTCCTCTCGAATTGGTAACTCTCTTTCTCTGCGTCTACCTTCCAAAAGGGGTCAAGTGAATACCTGAAGGGGGGTAACGGTTTTGTAACCCTCTTTCGACTCTTTTTTTTCTTAGAGTGTACCGGCGTAAGAGAAAGATATGGCGCATCCTTCGGAATAAGTAAACAGCAAAAAGAAACACTTAAATAAGAAAAGAAAAGGGTATGAAAGAATGAAACAGTGAAAGCGCGTAAAGATATTTCATGCTTTTCATATATATATGCATATATATATATCTACAACTGCTTTAAGGGCTAAGAAAACCCAGCACTATACAGCCTAAAATGAAGGAGAGAAAATAGATAGGAAAACTTACGACGGGGCTTGATGGCATAGCGGGCTACATCAACGAAGGCAATCCACACAACGAAGGCAATCATTAAACTTCGAGAAAAAAGAAGGCAAACCACGCACGAAGTAATGTAAAATATATATTCGTGGAATTCGAAGGGAGTGCAAGTAAATGAGGGCTCAAAGAGAGAAAGGGCGTTTCGTTGCGGGAAATACAGGAAGCGAACAAGGGAGGCTTGAAGAACGCAAGGCGGAGCGTATGTAGAGCACAGCTGCGGCAGCCGATGTTACTTCTTTCACTTTATTTGAGTGTTTATTTATTTCCTTCGACCATCGCGTATCTTGCGCAACAACCGGTGGCCACAATTTCGCTTTCATACACGCGCAGTAATTTTTGTCTTTGTCGTTTTTCATGTGATGAGGCAAGTGCGGCGGTTCCTGTAATCATGGGAGCAGTTCAGCGCAACCACTGTAACGCTTCAGAGAATCACTTATACAACGTATCGATAGCGTAAAAGAGAGCGCTTCGGCATTGAAAATGAATACTTGGCAAAAGAGACTGGACGGAGAATTTGAGCTTCCCGCGTGGAGCGAAAAGCATGAAGGCCGTTGCGGTAACAATTATGATAATGGCCAGCTCAGACCTTCGTAACTGGACACCGTCGCATCGGGGCAAGCCTCTGCACAGCTTAACCAACGAGGCCCTCATACTGATTCAAAGTTGGTTAATCTTTTTCCATGTATGCCAATTCTTGTTTTTGGTTCTTCAGTATTACGCTTCGCCAGGTTGCTTCCTCTTCCTCTATCATTTTGATGTATTCCTTCAGAACCATTTCCCAGCAGTCTCGATGTTTTTTTTTCCTCCGTTTATTTTTATTCCTGTTTGACGAATACCGTTACATCTTCCTCCTTAAGCATTCCTTTCCATCTCAGCTTTCAATATAGCAGCGCCTGGGACACGGCATAATGATACGCTGTTATGGCAGCCAATGGTGCCATCAATACTACGCCATTAGATACCGTCCACCGCCTTCTTATTTCTTCTTCGTCCTGTTCATTGTACGAGAATGAGAAGAGCAGAAAAATCTTCGTGCTTTTTAATCGACGTCTGTCTTACTTTTGTGAGTGTACTAGTAGGTGGTCAACCTTCCGAGTTTTACTCACTGCCAATTAGGTAGGCGCAGTCAAAGGACCAAATTTATTTTAGTGTACGGCTCCTAAGTGCTCTGGAATGGTCGGAAAGCGAATAGAAGCATTCAATTAAGCTTCTAAGTGCTCCGATATGGGGGGCTGCAGAAGGCCATTGCTTTTGATGAAGCTGCAGGGCAAGAAGCTTGCGTAGCGCACGTGGCAGATGTTTGTGATCCCCACTGAATAATGCACTAACTATTTGGCTATAATGATCTCCATAACCACACCACGACGTCAAAGGAAGAACACCCCTGGGAAGTTTTCAGCTTTGTATCGTCGCTTGTTTTTTACGTTCATATGTGGGGTGTTAATTTATAACCATTTCTCAATAGTAGTGTTCCCTCACAAACTTAGCATAAGCAAAAATAAAAAGAAAAGCAAGCAACTATAAACGACAATTGTGTGCTGAAAAATAAAGCTTTGTTTCGCAAAGGAAGCGTGCGCGTCTTTGATATTTTAACCTTATATTCCAACTAGAGCAGGTGCTATCGCTGAAAACTTTTGCTGATACTACTTTTCTTCATAGCAGATACTTTCGAGTTCATTTTCTGCCTTTCCTCCTAGATATAATTATCGCTTCATGATAACTTTAAATCAAGCAGGAAAATGCAAAGTAGCCTACCTGATGGGAAGATTTTTGTAATGTATTGCCGTCACCGGTCGTTCTTGTTAAGAAGAAAGATGGCTTGATTTGCTTCTGTGTCAACTACCGACATGATAACTCGGAAGTACGTTTAACCTTTACAGCGAATCGAGGACGCCCTCGATGCTTTGCAGGGAGTGAAATCATTTTCTTCGCTGGGATAACGTTCCGTATGCTGGCGAGCTCCTGAGGAAACATCTGATGGATGTAAAATGCATTTGTAACACGAATTATGCGAATTCATCTTCATGCGTTTCGAGCTGTGCAATGCTCCAGCCATTTTTGAGAGTTGATGGCGGCCATTTTACGAGGCCTCAAGTGGAACACATGGTTATGCTACCTCGACGACTCAGTTGTCTTTTCGGCTGACATCAACACACAACTAGGCCATCTCGACCGCGTTCTCACACTCCTTGCTGACGACGAAACGACAAAAATTGTCGTTTCGGTACCCAACAGCTCACCATTTTTGGACACATCTCACCACGGCACGTCAGTCTTCCATGCCTAGGCAAGCTTTGTGCAGTCGCCGATGTTCCAAAACCAAAGAACTTAAAGGTGCTTCGAAGTTTTGCTGGCTTGTCGTCGTACTTCAGACGATTCATTCGAAATTTGTCCGGCATATGTGCACCCCTAATGGATCTTCATAACGGCGACAAAGACCTTTCCGCTTGGTAACCAGCCTGCGACGACGCCTCCCCTAAATTACGCCGCCTGCTAACTTCAAAAACCACTCTTCTCGACTTCGATCCCGCTGCACCAACGGGGGTTCTCACTAATGCAAGTGGCGTCGGTCTTGGTACTGTACTCGGATAAGGAAAAGTAGGGTTTGATAAATATGACGTCGACTACACGATTCGAACTTTGATGAAAGCGGAGGCTAACTGCTCGGTTACCGAGAAAGAGTGTTTAGCCATTAGTTGCCCCTTGGAAAACTTCGCCCTTACCTGTAGGCCACCACTTTGACGTCGGCACTGACCACAACGTTGCTTTTTTGGTTATCCGCTTTTAGGGAAACTTCTGGACAATTGCTCGTTTGGCCCTCAAACTTCGGGGGTACGACATCCACCTTATTTAGAGATCCGATCGCAAGCATACAGACGCTGACGCCCTTTCTCACTTACCGGAACACGATGACGCTGCTGGCCTATCTGCCGTTGAGCCTGCCCTTACACCACACGCCCTACGCAACCTGTCGGCAGAGAAAAAGAATTATCCTTGGATGAGCGCCCTCATCGGCATCCTTTCTTATCCCGTCACCTCTTCATTCTCTCGTGCTCCACGCCGCCAGGATGCCGACTTCTACAAACTTCCGCGATGAGCTTCTTTATCAACGCAACTACCTGACCCATGGTCGCAAGTGGCTTCTTGTGATAGCCCGGACCTCCACTACTTGATTAAGGGTTTATTATTAGATAATGCGGGAGGACGGGCAACGATCACTAGCGTTCGGCGATGCTCAGCAACCACGAGCTCATACCGACTGCGATGCCGCGGAGGAGCAGAGCAATGCCGCTCCGGCCACCCTTCTTCACTAAACTTAGTTTGAATGCGCGCGAGTCTGCGCAAAATAGGCGCGTCTTTTGAGACGTGTATGCATGAATGTGTTTGCTCTCACCTCGCGCACTCAAGTTTACCGCACGGACATTACGTGACTCGCGGCAAGTACAAGGTTGTCACAGACAGCAACTAACACGCGAAAGGCATGTAAAGAGAAGAAGACCAGCTGATGTTTCTACATACCAACGTTAGAGGTCGTTCATTTTGATGATTTATCCTGGATGCGTCATTGTCGAACTGCTCGGGCTGTAAAATGTTATAAAGCACCACCCCTTCCCACGCCGTGAAAGCGGCACCTCACGTGGTGTTGCGCCACCTTTCGGATCTGGTCCCCTTTAAAAAGCGACATGTCATTATTGAAGACTTTTTCTACTATTCATGCTGTCGACGCTGCACGCGGGATTTTATTGACATATACTTCAGCGTTTGTAAAAAACTACGGTAACACGTAACAGTAAAGATATATATTAAAGGATCAATAAATTCACTTAGCAGCAGCGGATCTCGATGGATGTCGAAAAAAATTTACAGGTTCGATAAATAGCATATTGTAGTGCAAGCAGCGAACGAACGCAGCCTTGTTTCAGTTTCCAAGCAGTAATTTTTGTTTGTGAAGTGATAAAATAGTAGTTACAGAAATAACGCAGTCTCTTATTACGAGCGTGTAGCGTTCCGTCATTCACGCGGTAAGAGTTCCGAGAGTTCGCTTTGAGCGATTAGAAAGTACGATACGGAAAAAATTAAAGAAAGAATAGAAAGAGAGAAAGGTGTGGATCAAACTGACCTTCAAAAGTAAGAAGCAGTTAGACACTTTCTTTCAACAACCCTCCCACGCTGGCCTTGCTCACTTTTAGGTGTGGCGCGTTCCCCGAAGAAAATTGACGTGTCTTCGTAACACCCAAGCACTCTGACCGCCCTGAGGCGTGTTGATGGATCGACGGGCCCGCGGACCGCACCCCTCGACTGATCCCCTCATTTTACACGTTCACACCATCGCAATATCGCGAAGTGTAGCCGCACGCTACTTTCCCCGTTTCTTTCCGCCTTTTTCTGCCTAAAACACGGTACTTGCTCTTACTCGGCGGCTTCTTGCGCACGCAGCCCTGTCGAAGCGGCGTGCAAGGGGGCGTATCCTCTGAGCCACGCATCGCAAGAGCGAAAACGGGGATCATGGCTCCACGGGCGTGTCGCCTTTCTTTCGAGATCGTCGCAAGAATCTCCGGTTCCTGAGATGCCAGAGGTTTACGTGGCTTAGGGTACTAACACGTACGGTCGAGCTTCGAAAGAATCCCCAACGTGGCTCTTGTCATCTTGAGGAAGTGATTTGCCTTCGTTCCGGGGCTATTAGGTAGTAAGCCGTAGGGTGTCCGCCTCTTTTGTCCTTCTTATTTCCAAACGCGTTCGTGCTATGCACCCATGATAAAAACTAGATCACGTGGATGCGATATTCTTTTTCTTGCAACTCTGAATGCACGCCCCAGCACTTGGCGGGTTCAGATATTGGTCATTACGCCGAAAGATTTGCATAACTTAAGCGGTAATGGAGCCGCTAAATTGTAGTTGCTTTGTTTTTCATGATGCTTAAAAAGAACACGCGCGTTGCGCGTGTGACTCACAGCAGGTGTTCCTTAGTAATCCCATTAGCACTAACGTCACTTTGTTCCTGATGTTTGCCTTAAGTGCACGAAACAATACGTAGACGTGAAAAGTAATATAGGAAAGGGGGGCAAGGTTGTGTAGGATGGGCTGGACGGGAACATAGCATCGAGCGCGATTTCACAAGCCGAGAGCGTAATTATTGTCAGAAATGTTGCTACAGCTGCAGCTTGAGGGTTTTACTTTTGCCACGTGTCCCCCATCTAAATGATTCATTAATGTCCATTGTCATGAACACAAGCGATACCTTTGCGCTGCCTTAATTATTCAAGAGGCGTGCTTTCAGGAGCGTTATTTAGTAGGCCATTTTGTAATTTTTCGAAATTCATGCTCGTACCATTCCGCGCATTAGAAGGAAAGAATGGACTGAAATGAAGGAGTGTTTGCATGTAAGGTGAGAACGCCTTAATTTCGAGCATTCGCAGTAGTTGTAGTAGGGAACAATTTTATTGATTATATAGGTTTATGGGCAAGTGGGTGGGCCCCTCTGTCCAAGGCTAAACTGGCCTTTGCGGCTCGCTGGGCTTGGTCGAGCAGAGCCAGCTCACTCCGTCGATCTTTGCCAGCAAGCCACTTACCTCAGAGCCTTGTTCGAGATATTGTCCTCAAAAGGGGAGAATTGATGTTTTAGGGCTGCGATTTGCATGCCACTCCTTAAGAAACGGGATTTTGACGGTCATGTTATTGCCAACGTTTTCATGAAATTTTCTCAAGGACAACACATTCCATGTGCGCCTATATATATCACTTCTGATATGGAGCTTTCAATTACCACCTAATTACCACCTGATATCCTAATCAAACAAACAATCGTTTTGGTTGAAACAGTGCGACACCAACCAAGGCAACGATTAAAAGCAAAATCCCATGGCCTGAAACAAAGAAGACCATATAAACATTTCTTCGAGTTGCCCCCAGTCACTACTGAAGAAGAGTCCGAGTCGGACCCGAAACGTCCGGCATTTTTATTTTTGTTTTCGAAACGTAAAAAAAAAGTTTTTACTTTTATTCAGTACCTTGGTCGGTGTCACTGTTTTAACCTTGAGCGCCTTCAGAACCACACAGAATTCTGTCAAATGGTCACTTTTAAAACATTACTTTGCGATGCATGTGTAAGTCGCAAGAACATATTGTACATTTGCCAAAAAATCGTGAAGCGAGAAGGTATGCCGAGAGCTGCAACATGTTGTACCGGTTGCAGCAATAGCTATAGCAGTTTATCGATGCTTTTTCCACAATGCAACTCTGTACAACTCAATTATTTTTCCAATTATAAGACAAGTATTCATAATTGAATTCAGCTTTTACCTTCACCTTCCATGTGCGTTGTTGAGTTTGTGTATGTCTATTCTTCACCTTGAACGACACAGAACACGCTGACACAAACCAATATTTTATGTTGCCTAACATTATTTACCGCATACTCATTAGCTCTGCCATCAAGAATAATACTAGTCCTAGTTCACTTCATGCAGCTCGTCACTCTGAAATCTCATTACCAGGGCTTTAACTCGAGAAGCGAGTGTTTCGGGCTAGTTGGCAAGACATATTATGTAAACTTGAACTGGGCTAGGGACGATAAACCAGAGTAGAAGCAGACAGGATGAACGCAGACTAACAACTGATTTCACATAAACTTCCCTTTTGAAACAATGCGCATGCGCAATGACAGTCATGACCGCATAACGAATGTACACTCCCCCACCAAGACCCTTATCTACACGAGAAAATCGAGCAATTTCCTGGAAAGATACACAGATGTATCGCTAACGCACTTATCTGGGTCATGTCGAGCTATCAACGAGGTATCCAGAGTTTCGCTTGCCGTCTGGCCCTGAGCACGTCCTAACAGCTTCGTGCTACTAAAAATTGGTTTGCACTTCTTCGCACATGTGCTACGCGGTCATGACTGTCTTCACGCACGCGCATTCTTTCAGAAGGGAAGTTTATGTGATCGCAATAAATCAGTTGTCAGTCTGCGTACATTCTGTCTGCTTGTACTCTGGTGTCTCATCCCTAGCGCAGATTAAGTTTACATAACAGAGTTTTTACTTCGTTCCAACAGGTAATGGTAAGTTGGGAAGCAAATAATGAAGACGGTGCTGTTGGTGATGGCGCTCACAAAGGCGGGAGTAAAGTAGATGGGGGGATACGTGAAAGGAGAACACATGCTTTACTTAACTTAGAATATATGGCATAGTGTCGAGCAATACAGCCAAAACCGTCTGAATGAAATAAAACAATAGAAATAAACGAAAAAAAAAACAACTGCGAGAGCGTGGTGCGTTTCACAAACTGTTTCTCGCTTTGCGTCACCAGTAGAGAGCTTTACACAAGGCGTCGAGGTTGGAGCTCGCCTTAATGCAAAATCGATTCCGATTTTGGCGGAGGGAATGCCACGAAAACATTGGTCGGTGAACAAGGAACCTCGATTGTAGAACTTTTATATTTTGTTTTGTTTAGTTCATTCTCCGTATGTGTTTCTGGCATATACGATAAGTTGTGAAGAAATAAATTTATCGGCATCCCTCTCACGTTTTCTGTTTTGTAGTATGAGCGCAGAGACTACGGCAATCCTTCCAAGAGAACAAAAAGCGAACGTCTGTATTTTTTCGTTGTTATTTCGCTTTGACTCCCTGACATATGGCACCCGCATTCCAATCGTAATATTGAGAAGTTCTGTTTTGTTTTTGAAGGCATTTTTATAGTTTAGCGCGTTGTTTGCTCGGGAATCTTGTCTAGTGTTTATTAATGGAAATAACGGCCGTCGAAAAATTTCAGCTATGCATTGGGATAGCGAGCTCTAACGCAGCCTAGCTTTCCATATGTGTTCAAGTGTTTGGTCGCAGCCGTAGTCTTAGCATTAAATATAAGTCACAGTATTGTGCTCACGAACGGGACGTAATGTCCTTTTTTAGAGCAACATTCCCGAGCACCGTAAAGAATGCTGTTTCTGGCTTAGGCCTCGAAATGTAGTTTTTACAGATGGTTATAAAAGAATATAGCTGACCAGACACTTAGAGAGGAGGGTCCATATTTAGATAAATGTCTGACGCTAAAAATGTTCGTAAGATAATGTTTCAGCCAACGTTGATGCGGTACCTAAGGTTAAGAAAGCTGGCCGCATATGAAAATAAGTTTTTCTAATTCAGCCCCAGAAGAGGAAAGTACATGTATATGCAAGGATTAACCATTTTATCCGCAATGTTTCTTTCTTCGATAGTCATTTTTTTTAAATGCGAAGCATTTCTTCGCGTACTGCAGGCACCTTTAGCGTATCTTATCTATCTATCTATCTATCTATCTATCTATCTATCTATCTATCTATCTATCTATCTATCTATCTATCTATCTATCTATCTATCTATCTATCTATCTATCTATCTATCTATCTATCTATCTATCTATCTATCTATCTATCTATCTATCTATCTATCTATCTATCCGCCTACGTCTGGGTACTCTCGTGGTCGCCCCCCTTAACTTGGGCTAAACCAAAATTAGTATGGGCGGGTAAGCTGGTTTTACGAATATGACTCGCTGGTCATGATGTGGATAATGTGACAATCCCGTCGCGTACGTCGTCAAACTCATTCCGCCAGACACGTGTGGCACATACCCGTATACCACGGGCGGGTATGTGCCACAGGGGATTGACAGTTTTTATCTACCCCGGAACTGCCAGAACATACATTGGTAATTTTAACGCGAGAGCGTTAAGGAAAAACTGACATCGGTAGCGTTAAAAAGCTGACGTCATCAGCAGGGTTGACCGGACGAATGCAAATAATAAATGTCAGGGCCCCAGCAGGAATCGTACCCCAGCATTTGCGTGGCAATGAAGTATTCTAGCACAGAGTCATGCCAGGTCTCAGAACTGCTTTTCAAATACACCCTAATGTTCGTGAAACGTCAATTGTGCTTGAGGTGCTGGCTATCCAATTTTATAAACAATACATATGTACTCCTATGATGCAGCCGTCACGTCAGGTTAACGAGAATTGTAGTTAAGCGCCATGCACTGAAGTTGATTTATGTAGCAGTGTCCAAGGCTACCACCCTCGTGAGCACAAGTCAGCTTACCGCTTCTGGTGTTGCTAATACCCATGTTGCTGTTGGCATCATTGGGCAACTGCAAACTGGTTATATAAAACATACGCGACTTTTCAACATATGTCTGTGCGTACAACATTTGTATGTACATGTCTTTAGCCTCATTTCGTAACGTTTCGCTCAATAAACAACACAGTCACCTTCCCTCCACATGCGTCGCATAACATCTATTCCCAATGTAGGTGGGATCTGCCGAATTTTTTTTATTGACACCGTAAGTCGTCTGTGTGCCGCAAACAGGCCAAATCACTAGTTGTATCGACATATGGAAGAATGTATTTTTGAACAGCGAAGATGTTTTGCAAATGCCTCCTTGTTCACCCCGTACCAAATAGCTGTCGTCATCATAAACGGGTAGGAGCCACGGAAATTGGGTAAATCCTCAACTCGCCACTGGTCCGCTAAAATGAAGAAGGCTGCAGTTAGCCCAACAAACGGGTATGTCCCACATAAATTGGGCAAGTCCGAGTAAGCACAATTTCTACTAAAAGGGAAGGAGGCAACAGTTAGCCCAACTAATGGCTGTTAACCATTAGTTGGGCTAGGATCACGAGTACGTAGAACGAGAGAATACTCGGGAACGGAAAAGGAGACGGCGGCTGCTGAGAGCCCGAAGCGATGGAATGCCTACACTCTCAGTACAGTCCTGGATAACAGCCTCGATATAGGCGGCATCCTTCGACGTACTGTTTATTATCACGGCTATGGACAGCCCGGCAAAGAGAAGTATACGTTACTCTCTTCAGGCGGCCTCGAACTTGAGGAGTGCCGGCTATAAACAATCGGTGATAAGCGGCCGAAGTCCGCATACGGCCACGCAGGCCGATCCGCGAGCGGAGCGGCGGCGGGGAACACGGCCAACACGGCGCCGAGGGCGAGGCGAAGCGTCGGAAACTCGGAAACAACTGCACCACGCATGCGCTTGAACGAAAAAAAAAAAAGAAAGAAGAATTGAGACGCGCTCCGCGCTCGCCCGGCGCGCGCGCGTGAAGAGAAAAAAAACAAACAAAAAAAACAAAAAAAAACGGACAGACGAGAACCGCGGAAGCCAGCGGAAGCTGAGAAGTTTCGTGTTCGCCGCACGGCCGCTCCATCACGCGACGTGCAGGTGACAGAGCCAACAGAGCTTTGAGTTCGGTAACCTTCACAAGATCACCTGCTTGTCAACGTATACTTGGAAAGCGCTAAACTGCGTCGGTTGCGCGCTTTGCGCCTGCCGCTGGGTGATATGTTTTCGTCAGTGGACATGAAAGGTGTGTATCGAGGGCAATGTAACGCGCCGCAGTGCGAGTGCGATGGGTTTTGCCGCGCCGGGAACAATGAGCCTGCCGCACCATACCAGGCTGGTTGGTGCGCGTACTGCGGGCACAGTCCAGTGCAACATGCTCGAATTGGTAAGTGGTGAGCCACAAGATGAGTGATCAGAAATGTCGAAAGGGTTAAACACCTTTTCACTAGAGCTTTATTAAAGAGAAAAGTTTGTGAACAATGTGTGCGGTCTTTGGGCGCACATTTCGTCGGATATTCATTGGAAACTTCATATGTAAGCTGATGACTGAACGTTTCTTAGCAGTATGAAGAGTGCCTAGTCTGCGAGCGTGCTGTGGTACAGCTGATCATGCGTATTCGAGGACAAAGTAATGTGCCAGTGACAAATACACGTAGGCAAGGGGAAAACGGTGGTTCAAACGGCCTCCAACCGAACCTGAGAAAGTGGCACGACCTTCGGCTCCCCTTATAAACGGTATACTGGCACTTAGGTATACTCGTTGCACGCAACGTGCGATAAATGCGGTCTTCAAATGTGCCTTTCAAACCTTTCAGAATGAGCACTGTCAGATGACCTGCGCAGTTTTCGCCTGAATTACGCGAGCTGTGCCCACGCACTACAAGCATAAATTGTTGATTAATGTATGCATGTCCATCAATGTAGCGCGAGCATCGACATGCGTTGCTTGGAATGCGCTTCCAAATGTTCACAACTCGTAGAGCTCGCAGCGAAATTGACCAAATTGTATACGCCAGTGAGCTTGCAAAAAATACACACGCTTTATTGTAGCCACGCTGAAATGCCTCTGTAACGCTGGCATCGATTTGAAGCGCACAGAACGCGCCAGTCACGGTGCATAAGAGCGTGCAACGCGCAGTAGAAATAAGCAATATTTCTCACCCCGTGCATTCAGTTACACATTCACGTATGCACGATTTTTCGTATCCGCGCATTTTCGGCGAAGTAAACGTAATGCATGGAGCAGCGCTGAAGGTCACATTACACGGAGTAAGGTTCCTCCGTGGTCACATTATTTTCCTGCGGGAACGACGAGCGCAAGAACACAGTCACAACCGAAATGTAGCAGTTTTCATGACGCTCTGCCGGCTCCGCAACTTATATATTCACCGAATGAAAATGGCAACACAACACGAAGGCTCAACAACAGCGAAAAAAAAGAAAAGCGAAGACCACCAAGACGTCACAACGATTGGTAGATATATACCCCCGTAAAGTGGTGGCGCTGTGGTGTAGTGGTTGCGGTGTCTGCTTCCAATGCGTGCATACCGGGTTCGAATCCGCGTGTGTGTATGCAAAGTATGTTTATGTCACGTATGTGTATGAATGCATTACCAATTGTCTTCTAATATGCCATAATCATACCTGGTAAAAAAGTAGATCACAAAACCTAGAAATGGGTGATTAATTACATTTTTTCTTCCACAATCGCTTTTGGGCCGCCTAACCACAGGCCGCCCATAGACGGGAAACACCGACTCCCGCCAACGCATGATTGACATCACGCGTAAGTGTAGGCCGGATGTAGCCAGGAAAAATTTGACTTAAAATCCTGCCTATCTTGCGTCACGGCTATACAGGCGGCCCCGTAGAATGGGCCGCTTGCTCTTGGCGCCGCATATGGAGCCGCCTAACGAACGGTCTAGCGGCGGCCAAAATTTGACCGGGTTTCCTGCTTGCATGCGTGGAATCTAGCCGGGATTTGAATGAGAGTGTATGCCAACGATGTGCCCGTGTCGTGTGTGTGACTGTGTGCGCTTTAACTCGAACATCTCTACGCTGAGAATCAACGTAGAAACAACCTAGCACCATCTAGCTAAAGCCTAGCAACGACCTTGAAGCAACCTAGAAACAATCTGCATCACCTTGCTAAGGCCTATAGATAAACTACGAGCAACTAGACCAATTTTCAGAATCGTCCAATTTTGCTTAGGAAAAGCTTCAACATTTTTTTTTGTATGCTGGAGTTATAAATTTACATTGAATGAGCTGTATTTATTTCATAGTTCACAGATTACTTCTACCATTGCTCACCCATATCTTACGCTGTTCTTTTTTTTCGTTGAGGGGATTTCGCTACGCCACCGACTGCATTCAAATTGATGTTTTTCGTCATTCATTTAGGATGAAAAACTGTCACCATATTAACACTTGCGTGCCGGATTTACAAATACGGTCTTGATAGTTCTTCCTTTTTTTGTTTTAAATATTAAGTAGCTTGGGAATGAGGAATATTCGGAGCCATCAAAAGCGCCAGCGTCTTTTATATCGTATATATAATTTTATAATTTAAACACTTGAGAAAACAAATCGCACTGCACGTCACATTACGAAAATTGAGGAAAGAAGGAAAGTTTCTCGTGAAGTCGGGCACCAGTATGCCCGAAGGCCCTGTCAGAAGACGCAAAATAAATATTGTTACACGGTTGTTGTCATGGTGGTAGAGCATATTGTTCCTAATTAATTGAATTTACCGACGCGTTGATGAGCTCAGGCGGAGCAACTAAACCGTAAGATTTTATTTTACGACTTTTCTTCTAGACACCAGTTTGATAGCATTTGCGAGCAACGCGAAGCGCCAACGAGTATTGACATAGATCAGAAATCCATAATGAATGAGACAGAAACGCGCTTTTTGAGTAAAGATTTCGAAATATGGTTTTATTTTTGGTTAGCTTTCTTAAAGAGCGCGCTCAGCAGTAGCAGGGCCGACAAATACAATTCATTCGTCAGTTTACCAGCGTAATGGTATTTCACGCGTTAACAATTACACCTGTGGAAAGGAAGGCTCAGATATAACGTCATCTTCATTGCTGTCGCGCACTGGGTAGTGGAGAAAGGTGCACCGACGAGTAAGCGGCCCGCATCGTGTCCCACACCAATGATTAAACGATAATATGTGCATGGGTCTTACATAGCCAATCAACTAAACACAGTGTCCATTCAAAGCGGGCCGAATCACAGAACTCAGTCCCTACTTTAATCAAAACATCAAAGGCCGCTATCATGATCGCAAATAGAAAAGACCATTTCGTGCAAGGCACTCACTAATTACGTACAACGATGTTACGTTGGTAAAAGAGGACCAGCACTATACTTGCATGATTCAGGAGCTGGAAACTGAGTGTGTGTGTGTGTCAAGGGACGTTCTGAAGCACGCAAAGAGATTGGGGACTAGTAGGAATTCATTTACGCAGAAAGGCCGCCTTAACGACCCCCCTTAGTCATGCTTCCATGTTTAAAAAGATTTTTTGTGGAGCCGCAGCGCGAACAGCAAAATACTTTGGACATTTCAAATGAAGTGGTGGAGCGTGCTGCCCCTTTGATGGGTAACATCCCGACGCTTTGCAATCCTGTTTGCATAGTGTATGCCTTCGTGCGTATCGGTGAACAGTCATGTGAGAAATTTTTAACTCGATGCTTAGCTCTACTCGTGGAAATCGCTTCCCCCGAAAACACACCTGCCGGTACCATTCGTTGTGTTTTTTAAACGTACTATTCGCATTGTCGGGGTTATTACAGGGAATGCTCTTACGAGATTACACCAGCAGCCAATTTTTGTGGCGTAGTTGCCCGCCGCCGCTCCCGGCGTCCGTAGCTGATGTCACGCGCAATGACGAAGAAAAGAACCATACCTTATACGTCTGGAAGGCAAAAGCCATCTTTTTTCTCCTAGTCGATGTATTGATCTTGCCCCGCCACCCTCCGAAAGCTTTCCGCCCCTAACCTGGTTCTCCAATAGCGAGGCTTTTTGCTGCCTCCCTGATCGGAACACCTTTCACTGAGCTACGATGTCAGGTGATGGCGTTATCATGTGACGTTATGCCACGTGACGACACAGTGGGATTTGAACCCTGGCCTTCTGCGTGGCCGTCGAGTATTCTACCACAGAGCCACGCCGATGTTGCAAACTCTTTCTCAAGCTTTATTAAAACACCTGATGTACAGTTGACGGCTTCTAAACTCTGCATTATTGTAATTTTGCATGTAGTCTTATGGAAAATTTATATGAACATTGTTTGAACCACACGCCGCCCAAAATGCAGCGTCATAGCAATGGGCCTTGACTAACAGGGTGTTATGACTCCTACATGTGTACCAACCACGTGAGAAACTAACGCTATGAAATAATGGAACATTTATATGCGCAACAACGCACATTTATATGCGCAACGACGCATATAAATACCGCAACTACAAAACCTTGCATGCGCACGCACAACAAGGCGTATTGCATACGTACCGCATCTTCGTTAGAAATCTGTTATTACGTATGCACTGCGTCTTGTTACGCGTGCGCATACAGGGTTTTGTAGTTGTGGAATTTATCTGCGTTGTTGCGAGAACAATAAAGCAGTTGTTAATGAGCGCCAGTGCTTGTCTCTTGTATTTTTTGTGTCCGTCTTGGTTTGCGCTGAAGCCTTTAATTGCTACATGAAACTATGGTTAAGGCAGGAAGGGACAAATGACGGAATCGCTTATAGAGCTATCAACCACATAATCTGCAAGTTTTTATTTGCTTGTTTTCTTTAATCGTGGTTTTCGTTAGCTGGTGAATTCTTCATTTGCGTTGTGCGTGCTGTCTGCTCATTTCAAACTTTCTTTTGTGTTTGTTCATATCCGTTTGTGTTCATTTTAGATGTGAAGCATCTTATGGCGAAGCATAATCCGGTGGTGGTGTGCCGGCGTGACCACCCTTACTGCGCATGCGCAAACCCTTTGAAAAAAATAAAAATAAAAACCTCCTCTCCCCCTCTCTCTCCTCTAGGCATCCCTCCCCGCGGCAACCACACCCTCACTGCGCATGCGCCTCCCCTCCTCTCTCCCCTCTTGCGCTCCCCCCCTCTCTCCTCTAGGCATCCCTGCCCGCGGCGTCCACACTCCCACTGCGCATGCGCGTCCCCCCCTCTCTCTCCTCTCCTACGCTCCTCCTCTCTCCTATAGGCATACCTGCCCGCGGCGTCCACACTCCCACTGCGCATGCGCGTCCCCCCCCCCCTCTCCCCTCTCCTACGCACCCCCTCCTCTCTCGCCTCGCGACGCCGACGCCGGCAGCGTCTGCTAGCGAGTTTCTTGATTGAAAAAACCGACTGCTCGCGCTGCACAACCGTTCACTGGCCACCCCGTATATATGGCAATGGATCTTGACCTCCAAGGTGGTGCCGGTGGGAGATTTCTCCTGTGCGTTGTTGAACAATAAAAATTCGCAGCGTGCGCGTTAACTAAAAGCGGAGTGCGGGTCTCTGTGTCCAGTCGGAGTATCTGTCTCTCATTGCCCACTAGCAGCGATTGGCATGTTCCAGTAGGAAACACTGCTCCATCACTGCCTGCTTTGCGCCTCCCCAGTTTGCTCTCCTGCGCAACTCTGCGATGAGCGCCAGCGTCAACGCCGCCGCCAGTGTAAGCGTTAGCACCCGCTGTTTCACATCTACACATGGTTCCCTTTAGCGGGAGATGGTGTAATTTTTTTAGGCAGCAGTAGTCGCACACATAAATTAAGTTTCTGATGCCTGCCAATACAGATGCATTTTGTACGTACCGTACTCTTTTTCTGCTTCTCTTTGCGTTGACTCTAAACTAACGGCGCCCAGCTCTTTGACATCATCGCTCCTCATCTTAGTGAAGACAATCACAAGATCGCGCGCGCTCAGACTGTGGCGTAAGATATCGTGGCGTCACACTTTTTATGTGCCGGGTCAGACGGTATTAGCCTGGGTGAAGGCAAGCGAGGCGAGGTGCTCGCGTGGACTTCGGCTGGTAAGAGCTGTATGGCCAGTCTCTCGCCTTACATTTGCAGGTCAATGAAGGTGACCCGTGCCTGCCTTGAATGCGTATTGTCCTGGCTTGACCTCACTCGCCGGTGTAGTTCAGAAAATGCCCTCTCGGTGGACGCTTCAGTGCGCGCCGTACGAGCTAAACTGTCTCCACCTGTCGTAGCAGGCAAATAGAAACGTTATTTTGAGGCTCCGCGTTATTTGTGCTTGTTAAAAAAGACAGCGTGAGTTGAATGCATATAGGAGGCACAGGAGCACGGCGTTACTCTGTTCGTATATAATGTGCTATGTTTTGTTTTAATTGGCTTGCTGAGGGGAGTATGAGGTTTATATTACCTCGGCCACTCCATTTCATAAGTTATGCCGCGAAAAAAAAAGTTACCCGAAATAAAAAAAAATGAACACGTACAGAAAAACACACGTAGCAAACTGGAACAAGTTAAAAAGACAACATGGCAATGTAAAGTTTGCTTGCAGGAGTTGAAACTGCAGTAGGGCGCTCACACGCACACATTTCTTGTTCTGCCCACAATATACGGACTAAAACTTAATATCGTTTATAGGAACCCATAGCTGTTCATCACAACCGCTTATCTAGTCAGGTTTCTTTTAGGAAAATCTTCGCCTTTTGCTGAAAATGCTTTTCAGGCCACGGTGCAAGTAATTTCTGTAATGTGAGAGGGCGTCTGTCCAAACTCAGTAGTACCCTCTCGATGTGTTTTCTTTCATTTGCGTGCTTGAGGCATCCCCAAAGAATGTGTCCAACATTCTCATTTTCTCACAGTAGCATTCTCACAGTAGCATTGCGGTGAGTTCAGTTGTTGTGTTCTGTGCAGCAAACTTTTTCCATGCGCTACTTCTAGTCGAAGTCTGAAGCAACGTCTCTATATGCCGGGGCAGTTCTGGCCCTATTCATAATGTTCTTTGTGGATCGACTTCAAAAGTAACGATTGCTTTGATTTAGTGCTCTGAAACCACCTCTCTATAGAACTGGGGTTAGCTCGTTGCATTACAATACAAATATTTTTTCCAAACATGAAGTGTCATTAATGAGCGCATTATCGCCGCGTTATCATTATATATCGTCGAACCTATTGTATTCCTACAACCTGCACAAGCCTGGCCAGCATAGAAAATTTCAGTTCCTTGACTACAATCAAGTCAGACATGTCATTATTCGTCAAGACGGAGCCTCACATCCCCATTTTGCTGAGTGGATTGCAGGGCAGTCTTGCCTAGTCTTCTATGAGTCAGCAACTGCAGGCTGTCTGTGAATCGTTGATTGTAGTCGTGGAATCCGCACAAGAAGATCAGGTGATAAACTGGTGTCTGCTTCGGTTGGGCAAATTTCCACACCAGTATATTGGCACTTGACGATGTTCATCTAACCACAACGTCCCCATTACAAGAATGAGGCTGCATCGTACGGCACCACATGGGCATGTCTACGTAAATTGGGAGCAACAACTCACAAAAGACTCCAACTGGAGCAGTTATAGGTTGCCTTGAACAGGTCACCTTAGAGCCCATGTATGGAAGGTGTCCGTTTTTCCATGAAGACCATGGGCCAGAAGAAAAAAGCCCTAAGTAACTACGCTGTTCTCAGTGAGAAAGAAGCCTTTTCGGAGCAAAATAAAGCGTATTTTCTCTTTCTTCACTTCATAAATACACACATCTTAGGCCTATCGTGGCACTATGTAGGAAATCTCACAAGACAGTGCTACACAAGAGAAGTAAAGGGAAGACGACCTGCATTGTATACTCGTTTTGAAAGAAGTAGGCTTGCGTTAATTTGTACGTTTTTTTTTTCAGTGTTATGTGTATAAGAAGAAATTTGTTTTAATTAGACCATTTAGTTATTTAATAGCTACTACAAAATTTTCTAAAAAGGTATATTCGTGTGTGAAGAAGGAACTACTGCTGTGCGCTAACACGACAGAAAATTGAACACCAACCCCAAAGATCGCCGAATTCACTATTGTTTGTCAGGAAACGAAGATTCTAGGCTGCAATGACTCTATTGCGCGTCCAGTGTTAATTAGCTTGAAAATGAGTGTCGTGCAGCTAAAAGCAGGGGATAACTGTAAAAGCAAATTTTTTCTTTATTCGCATCAGTGGTAAACATTCATAAACACTCATTCCACATTTATAATAAATTCGAAGCAATACTATTAAATGCGAAGCATTTCTTAGCGAACTTCGGCGACTTTGAGCGCATCTATCTATCTATCTAGCTATCTATCTAGCCGCCTACGACTTTGTGCTCTCCTGGCCGTATCGTTTATGGGATTTATACCAAATATGGTATGGCATAACATGACTGTATGACCAACATAAATGGCTGGTCAAATCATGAAAATCATGAATAACTTGTCATGAAAAATATGATTTACATCCCACGCTCATGGCGTGCTTGCGGCCGTTTCGTTAGCTTGATATACACCAAATTTGGGATTGAGTGACGTCACTGTATGACGAACATAAATGACAGGTGGTAATATGCAAATAATTACGTGCATGTCATGAACAACATGATTTACATGCCACGCTCATGGCGCGCTCGCGGCCGTTTCGTTAGCTTGATATACACCAAATTTGGTATTGAGTGACATGACTGTATGACGAACATAAATGACAAGTGGTAAAAGGGAAATCATGACATGTCATGAGCGACATGACTTGCATTCCACGCTCATTGTGCCCTCGCGGCCATTTCATTAGCTTGATATACACCAAATTTGCTATTGAGTGACATGACTGTATAACGAACATAAGTGGCAGGTGGTAACATGAAAATCTTGGCATGCATGTCATCTACAACCTCATTTGCATGCCACGCTCATGGTGCGCTTGCGTCCAGTTCACTAGCTTCATATACACCAAAATTGGTATTGCGCGACGTGACTGTATGACGAACATAAATGACAGGTCCTAACATGTAAAACATGACATGCAAATTATGTAAAGCATGATTTGCTCCTTCCTGGCTGCTTCGCATTACATCGATTCCCACAGTGCGTGGGATCTGCCGGCTTTTTTAATCTTGAATTAAACAATGAATGTTTACGTCCATATACACATCGCTGTCTTTCTTTTCGGAACAACTAATTGGAAGCACATTGAAAAGGAAGCTCACTTTTTTATGCGCGTCGAGGTGGCATTGTGAGCAATGAGCAGTTTAACTAGAACTGTTCGTCAGACTGACCATGAGAAAGCCCAGCTATACGCTAATGTTTTCCAGTATTGCGTTAACCCGCTTGGTTCACTAAAGGGATTGCTTTCAGAGAACAAACACAACGTTCTCCATGATATGCCGTCGTATTACGGTGAACCACAAGCACACATCACACGCACACTGGTTACTTGCTGCCTTTCTTTCTAACTTTTTGAGGCCTCCATCCTTTAAAACGATGTTGCTGTTAATGCCAGTTACAAAAGCACAGATGAAAAGAACGAAGGGCACGCAGCGAGAAACTGCTGTTAGGAACCGATAATGGCTGCTCTGAGCAGGCATTTAAATCTCAGAACAAATGTTCCCAGATTTCCACGGAAAGGAAGGGCAGGGGATCAAATGATAGGTGAAGACACTCTCCGAATGGCGCTATTACTCTCCTCGAAGTGGCCCCTCTTACTTCGCCGCTCTTACTGAGTAATAAGCATGCAAATTCTATCTGTACTGTACTCGTTTCATCGGCTAATCTCTGTCGATTACTGTGTTTTATTTATTTATTTTATTTTTTGGGAAATAACTCATGTCACTGACGACTGCACTTTCAGAAAGTTCCCAACAATTCGCCTTCGACTTAATCTTGCAGCAAAGCAAGGAGGTACCGGAGGGTGTTCTTTTTATCATGCATGGATGACATTCTTAATAGCCACTTAAGGGAAACTGCTACAGGAATCGCCTAGAAACTTGTTGAGGGAGCACAACCTTTTTTGTTTTAATTTCTTGTAGTCATACCTCACGGGACTCTGTTGAGGTACATTCCTTCGCCTCATTTTTTTTGGTCGTGAACTACTGATACTTTTCTTTCAAAGTGTAGTTGCTTATCTGCATGGCATTTGCATGGCTACATAATAGAAAGGGTGTGGGCAGTTGTCGTAAAAAGACTGAGTTGTTTCAGGAGATAATACCTAATTATCATCCGCTCTTCTGCCCCAGCACTTGACTTCCAGAACTTCCCCTCCCTTTGCAAATATATTTATTCGTCGTTGTACTTTCAGGCATCAGATAATTTTGCTTTTTTTCTCGGTGCCTCCCTGTATTTTGTTCATCAACTGCTGTTTTTATTGCGGTTGTTTAAGGGTCCCGTTGTAAAAAGAGCTGTCAAACCACATGGGCGGGGTGGCAGCCAAAGCCAGCGGAGTGTTTCCCAGCTGGACCATTTAAATCGATTCAGTGAAGGCATGAAAAAAATCTAATTAGCGTTTTGGAGTCGGTGCTCCAGATTGCCCTTTCGGTAGCCGGTTTAATCAGAGGTTTGCAAGAGCGCCAGGTGAAAATGCCAGTGGGCTTTATTTTAATTCATTTATGGATCTAGTTTACGAAAGAACAAGATCACAGAAGGCTTCTCATGGAATGACTTTTTGAAACTTCCTTGCTCTTCAACAGCACCTTCTAGGACAAATATTTGATGTCCCGTGAAAGCATAAAACTAGCACTGATTGACTACTAGTCTAGAGAGGCACTGCTATGTCCCGAGGCTAACGAAAAAGCAAAAAATTCGAGCGTAAGAACGATTTTTTTTTATTTTGCGCCTGCATTGTGATATATTCCTGAAGGGAGTGCATGCCTTAACTTGCACGGAAAAAAATAACAAACGTCTTTAAGGAACAGCCAGGCAGCATGTACTTTTTTTCTAGGAAATTTGATGAAAACCCTGTCGTTAGGACAGCCGACACCCAAATAACAGTGCTAATAATTACACTAAGCGTGTTAAAAATAGGTCATTTATTTGATGTCCAGGCGATGTAACGTCAGGAAACGTTATGTTGCCAAATTAAGTCTTCTGCCTGACGACCCGCATTACGCATTGTTGCAAAAGAGTGTGCTACACAAAAACACAAACGTCATTTTACTCCCAATGCTTACTACTGTACCGAAGATGACATCACACAGGTGTCAAACAAGCACCAAGAAGCAGCAAAGAAAGCTTCAACTATCAACTACAAAAATTATGCAAATTGTCGTTCTTGAAGAAATGGAGTGTATACGTATAGTACGGCTATGTTTGCGACCATATGTGCTAAATGGCCTTTTAAAACACGTTCAGTAGTTCTTTTTTCTATCCCAAGGGTCTTACTCCTTTCATGCAATACTTGCACAGCTTAGTATTGAGGCTGCCGATTGATTCACGTTTACCTATATTGAGCATAGGCAGATGAATGTTTCAATGCGTGAAAAAAATTAGGGTCGCTTCACACTAGTGGTGCCAAGTCTTGCGGAAATGCGGAGCTGGGCGGCTTTCGTTGTTTCTCTTTATTTCTATTTTTCTCCTCTCTACCTCTTCTTTTCTCTGACCTCTCTGTTTGTTCTATGTTTTTGTCTGTTTATTCTTTGTGTTTGTTTCTCTCTTTAGGCATTTCTTTATTTTTCTCCCTCTTTTTGTCTTTCTCTTGCCTTTCTTTCTCTCTTGCTCTTTATTTCTTTTTTTTCTATCTCCCTTTCATTCTCTCTTTTTGTATTTCTGTGTTTCTAGCATTTTTTTCTCTCCATTTATCTTTCTTCATGGTATGCTGTTCTCTTTCCCCCCCTTTCTTTTCTCCTTCTCCTCATCCTCAAACTTCTCCCCCTTCGCGCTCACTTTAGTGTCTCACCCCTTCGCTATACTATACTGCATTATACTATATAATACTATATTATACTATACTATACTAGACCAGGCTATGCTTTGCTCTGCTCGCGTGCCAGGGTCGCAGTGTGCTTACGACGGTCGGATCGCGGGTTCACGGGTTCGAATACCGCCTCGCCAAAAAATCTTTTCGCCAACAATTTCTTTTTCTTTCTTTCAATGTCCCTCTTTCTTTTTCTCTCTCTCTCTGCGTACTCGATCTCTCGCCCATCGGAGTTATTGCATTTCATGAAGACGAAATCGGTTCGCGTGATCTGGGAGCGAAGTAAATGATGAGGATTAGGACGAAGACTTTTCTGATGATAGTTTTGTGTTGCTCTGCGCGTTCTCGAGGTTGGCTTAAACATAAAGCTGCGCTGTTAACAGAATACGAGAATGAGAGTCATGGATGTCTGTTACACACTGCTACCCAGTTACCTATATTTCAACAGGTGTTTTTTCATGGCTGAGGCTTGCTGTCCAGAGGCGCGGAAGTATTTCGGCATTTTATATAATGTCCAATAGATGTTTCTCAGTGTGCAGAAATGACTGGGTGGCCATAAAACGGCAGTCTCGCCATATGGTCAAAACTGAAGATATATCGTCAGATACTATGTTGATGACTTCCGAAAGCTGATGGTGGCGAGGCAAGCAAGAACAAAAAAAAAGAAATATCAGTTGTGCAGGCTCATAAACTACCAATGAAGGGATAGACCGACAAAAAGCACGAATGACCGCCTAGATTGTTTGTTTTCAATGAAGATACAACAATAAAACTCACCATGACGCTGCGAGAAGCAATAAAAAATCAGATATTCAAAGACTCTTACTGAAGTAGAAGGGTGGGTGAGGAAAAAGGATGCGAGCAAGGAGGCGCTACGTCAGCGCTTTTTCTGGTTCGCCGGGAATCGCGACGGTCACCGCTGGCGCCACATCACGTCCGGCGGCGTTTGCTCTGAGGACACAGCCTGCTTTTCTGTATGGCTTGTTCCGAAACTCTTCGGGGCCTTCCCAACCGTCTTTGGCGACGACCGATATGGCTGACTTTTTCGGGGGGATCACGCTCTTTCGTCCACCTTCGTCGCGTCTGCACCACGCGGTGTGAAGAAACCATAATAAGGCAAAGGGGACATCCATTGAAAAAAGAAAGGAAACAATTGAGGAAGCAGACAGCTGGCCAGTGTAGCTTCCTAAAGAAAACTGCTACAGAAAAAAAGATCACGACAGAAGAAAAGTACTGCACTCAAAACAAATCACAAAATCTAAGGGTTATAAGGGGGGAAAAGCAACAGGAAGTAAGCCTGTGGTGAGCGAAAGAGATTCGAGCAGAATGGAGGCGTGAAATAAGCACTATGAACGGAAAGGAAAAAGGGACAAACGCATTGTGGGGTGTTAGAGCGCGAAGTTGCTTGTTTATTTGTCTTTACGCATGGCCAGTGACGAAGTGGACGCATCGTGACCGCAAACTACGTGCTGTCCGCGAAGTCTTTTTTTTTCTTTCGTTACTCTTGGATAAACGTATATTCTTTCCTTTTTCCTCACCACGAGTTCTTACTCCGTTCGCATTGGCATCTTGCTCTACCGCGTTTATATACTTCACAATTTCCTTAGCTCCCTTTTTTTTTCTTGCCCGCATCTTTCTGTTTCCTCTTTCGCCCGATGCGTGCATCTCCATCTGCCTGTCTCCTTATCAATTCGATTTATGGCTGCGACGAAAGAGAGACCCACTGTTCCACTGGATCCCTATACGCCTGTTTTACACCCGAATTTCTGTCGTATGTCTCTTCTGGTCCTCTTGCGTTGCCTAGCTTTGCTGCCAGTCAGGTCCCCTTCGCTTTCGTCTTTTACCCGCTCGTTCCAAGAAAGCCTATACCACAGCTTCTGGGCATTCGGTCAGACATTAAACACTGTCATTTCCTAAGCTGTGTGTTTTTTTGTGTTTATACACCACAGAATGTTTTCTCCTTACTCTCTCTCTCTTCCTCTGCCTTTACACCTTTCCTCTCAGTCTTTGTTAGTGTGATGTTCTTTTGTTCCGCACGAGCTGGTATTACGCAACTTGCGAATGACCAACACTGACAAGTGGGGATCTTTAGGAATCAGCTTAGTTTGAGGTTTGGGCGAATGGATGTTACGGCGCCTGTCGCCGGTGATTTTTTTGGAGAGTGATTCTCTTAGCAGCAGCGGTTACAGCCACCGTTAAAAGGAAAGATTTAGTTAGCAGTAAGAGAGGTTCTTACTGCCATTTTCGTATAGTTAAAAAAAATAGTTAGAGATTTGTCGTAGAGGGGCGTGAACAAAATTAGAAGCACAAGAGGTTTTATTATACACGAAAGTAGAATTGATAGTATTAGACGTTGTTTTCCTTTCTCTACCGAATGTAACGGGGCCGGATATGTATTTCGATGTTCAAAACATAAATCGCTGATTTTACGCATGTGTCTTTCAAACAGTCCCACTTCAGATGCTTTGAACGAATATCTGCGAGTACGTGCTCGTCTTGAACGCATAGGCAGGCGTCCTGCCGAGAAAAGTAGAACACATACTACACAGAAAAATGTGGTTGTGGAGCGATTGTATATAGCTTCTGGGCCCTGTTCCATCGACCTAGATATATACAGGGGCCTAAACTCAAGTCTATTCATCGTAGACTTGTGAACGTAGTGTCCGCAGTAACCATAGCCTGCCCTATCTGACTAGCCATAAGAACTCCTTACTGTATAAAATGTCAGATGAGAAACTACCTTTAGCCTTTCAGCCTTTACGAATTACTCGCCGTCAAAGAGTGAAACAAGATGGGCGTCGCCAAGAAGTATGCACACGGATTAGCCGCTTCACCACTGTTGCAGACACTAGAACAATAATGAACGTAGTATATAGAGCCGACATGCTTATGCATGGTCAAAATTTTAAAAAGAAAATTTAGGTAAACTTCACCTACTTTCTTCGAACGGGAAGGCGCTTTCTTGCGAATGTTTCTTGGATCACCACTAACATGCTCAAACCATAATTATGTCATGCTTTCCTACATTGCAGTTTAGGAATAAACTTGTATCACTAGCTTTCTGCAGTCTCAACAGTTGTTAATGTTGCTTCCTTTCCCTCGATATTCTTGCTGTTCGTTATCCTTCGCAATTAGCTAGAGGAAGACGCGTACGCTGCTCCACTTCCGCGCAATTTCTTCACTTCGATTTCACGAACCATCGGTGCCACGTAGTAAACCGACAATTAGAGTGAACGTACGGCGTGGTTTGTGTTCATGATGAACCTCATAAGAGTTTCCGCGCTTTCGCAAAGTCTGGTACGTTCCTGCTGCACCTTGATGAATGCGGTGCTAGTTTTGTTCAGCAACTGATGTCTGTATATTTTCTTTTATGGGTGACGTGAGGCGTGAGCTCACCAAATCATAAAAGACGACGCCCAATTGCCCCTTTTTAGAAGTTCACAGCATTCACCTCAGTCACTCTTGCGGAAAGCGTTAGGGCCTTTCTTTCTCTTCCTCTCTGCCTCTATGCCGCAGCCCCCTTCCACCAATCTAAAGTCAGCGTGTCGCGAGAGAATCATCTTCTACTGAACTTTGTGCTCCCCGATTTCGGCGATGTGGAACAAAGGAATCGTTTGCGAGTCGTAGTCCAACGCGAGACACCATGTCCGGTTTCGAAACAATCTTACGCGTAGGATCGACGCCGGGTCGTTAAGAATGCAGATTGGAAAGCGTTGCAGAGAAGCCACTTAAGCGCGCCGCATTGTGGCACTGGTTAGAGTCCTTTGTGATGTCGGGACGTCTTGAACTCGGTTCATGATAGAACTCGAATTGCTGTGCATCCCCGGGTTGCGTTCCTAATCTTGAAATCTGTCGAAAACACTTGGGCGAATTGATAAGAATTCCATGTGACGGGCACAATGAGAGCGTCACACACAGCAGGGAGGCACGGGCTAGTTATTACGCCTTCATGAGAATCTTTGTTTCATGATGAACACATGGCTAATTTCTAAAGAGACAATACACTGTGGAAGCAACTTTATCGTACATGGAGATGCAAAAGTTGTTTTATGTTTCCATGCAACAAACGCTAGGGCAACTTTCTAACATGGAATCAATAAATAACAACTATTGCGCCAGCTTGGTCATATTTTTTCCACATTAGTTTCTTTTCTTTCTCGTGTTCGTCCTTTTCTTCTTTCTTTATTATTTTAGTCCCTATGCACCCTTTCCCCACTAAAAACTCGTTCACACCGAATGCGGCGCGGTAAAGCGGGAAAGCGAGCTTTTCGAAGCGGCGATTGCGCACACCTGTTCAGACCACGCGCCTCCCTTGGTGTGAACAAGCCTTAAGGGTAGCCAGCCGGTCTACTAGCTGGCCTATCTCACCGTCTTTCCATATATTGCTCCTCTTCTTTCGCACTAGAAAAATAGACGTGGCTAAACTACCACCCGTAGAAATAACAAACATTACACCAGCTTGCATCTCATGATGGTCGAGGTGGCTGTAGGCGGAAGCGGGCGTACACATTGACAGCTGCTTTGCTCGCATTTCGACATGGATGCGCGGTGGAGGATCCACAAGGGTATCGTGCAATGAGAACAGGTCAACGCGCAAGTAAAGTAACCATGATGGGGTGCGCAGCACATCAGAAGCATACAAATGCGCTCTTTGCCAACCTTTACTTCAAGCTCCCACTGCACCGTCCATGCATACGTAGTAGATTGCTCTTACGCATGCACAGATTGCGCGCAGAGACGAGAGAAGCGGGTGTCGAAAACAGGTGCTCTTCTTCTCTGCTCGTCCCCACGAGGCCCGTCCGCACGCTTTACTTTCTTTAGACGACGACGAGGCCGCCTGCAGTGAACGACGACTGCTGCGCCCGACTCGCGGTCTAGGTGGTCGCGTCGGCATGCATAATCAACTAGAATCGCAGTATCGCCACACAGACGGAGGAAAGACTAAAACCTCCCAGCAATATCACCTCTTTTTCTTTCTCCTCCTTTTGCTCCTTCTCCACTTTTCGTGGTTTTTGACACACGCGTGGCGGCATCCGGGTGTGTGCGCTTTTTTCCTCTGATCTGCCCTGTAGCCAATGCTACCATTTCTTATATCTGGCAAGAGCATGTCAGCAGAGCTATTTTTACACGATTTGCTTGTTGCGTAGGTACTCGCGGTCTTAAAAATACCTGACCACCACTTTGAAAAAACATAACTGCCTCATGTCTGCTCCAAGATTTCAAACAAGTGCTTGCTTCTTGGCACCGGGGTCGGTGCCGAGTTGTGAACGGGCACACGTGTCAAAATAAAACAAAAAGCTTTCGTTTCGAATTTCACCGTAACGTCAGTTACTAGAACATACACATCAGAAGTCATCCCTGCTTCGAAATGCCAGAAGTACCTGTACCTGGTGCTGGTGCTGGTACTTTGGACTACGTAAAAGACCAGGAAACGACGTCAGTATACAAGGTTGTGCATCTGTCACGCTTTATCATCTGCGGTATAGAACTAAGAGGTATGTCAGAGAGAAAGGAGAAATAACTCATTCGAAGTCCAGCGGCTTTGGGTTGACTATGTTCCCGCCTAAAAAGCAGCCAGTAGCCCTTGGACCTTGGCGGCATATTCTGTCTGCTGGAAGGCCCAGATTTGGTCTCTCGGGTCAAAAAGGCTGGTTTAAGGAGTAGAGAGGGGTACCCGACTTGGAAACCTGACTTGGAAGTCCTCACGCTGATCTTATTTTGCCTAATGAGTTTATTCTGCTTTATCCAAATGTTGAAGCAACTCGACCAAGTGGCTGTTGGACTTGTTGGTACTGCAGTTCTCTGCTTGTTGTGGTTTTCTGATGTTAATCCTATACCCATCGGGGAAGCTTATTTGAATAATTGGTTACGCTGCTAAGCTCTATGACGGAGATATGGTACCCGGCCGCCATGGAACGAATTTTGAGGGAAATGAAATGCAACAAACATAAAACGAAATGAATCAACGCCGACCAAAATGGAAAGCTTTAAAGCACTAAAAAACAATGTTTCGGCTTCCGTGCGGAAGCCTTGTTCACACAAAAGTGGCCCTGCGAAGCGGGCTTATGTCCGCTTTAGTACGAAGCTGAGACACCTGGCGTACGCTGGTCGCAGATTGCCATCGTTTCTATTCAGCGTTTTTTTTTTTTCGTACACTAGATAACAAGGGATTTCAGATATTGACGCGAACACCAGTTTCTTTCCTTTGCGATTGCGGTTACCTTAGCCCAGTCATTGATGTGATTAGATGTAGCCGCGTGTTCTACAAGAACGTTGGATACTGCGTTGTTCTTCCTGACGTCGTTCATGCGGTCTCTCAGTCGTCTTTGCCACTCTCCCCTATATAAACATAGTCGCAGTCTGCACAAGGAATTCTATAACAATGCCCGGGAACTTTTTTTTTCTTGAGCAGGTCCATCACGTGAACCAGTTCGTGTTTAAGTTTACGGGCACGAAGATGCGCGACATGTACGTCGAACTTTCGCAGAACCCGTGCCAACGCCTCACTAACACCTGGCACATAGGGGGGGGGGGGGGGGCTGCACGTGCTTGGGGCTGCACCACGCGCTATGCGGCGTCGTTGCCTGTGCGGTGCTCTACGGAGCGAACAAAACTGACAGGGTACCCGTTGTCAGAAAGTTTGCTGCGCACCTTGGAATGGTCAGAGGCATGGTCAGCGTCATTGGAGCAAATTCTATGGGCTCTCGGTATCAGGGAAGCGGCAACAGAAGCGGCAACTAGACGGAGTGTTACGAATAGAAAGAAGGAAGGAAAGAAAGAAAGAAAGAAAGAAAGAAAGAAAGAAAGAAAGAAAGAAAGAAAGAAAGAAAGAAAGAAAGAAAGAAAGAAAGAAAGAAAGAAAGAAAGAAAGAAAGAAAGAAAGAAAGAAAGAAAGAAAGAAAGAAAAAGGAAAGAAAGACGATAATGTCCCCTACGTGAAGAGAAGCCGTAAGTCATTGCTCAACGTCGTCCTAATATAAGCCATCCACTCAGAGTTACAGCCCTCGTCACATTATATATGCATTCTTTGAATAACCGTACGCATTTTGTTTGTCCTCTGTGCAGTGGCACGGGATCCCACGAAACTTCCGGTCATCATGTTATCTATGGCGAGTCGTACGAATGGAACTCTGGGAACGCTTTCGACGGCTCTGTGCTTACCAGTTACGTACACGTGGTCGTTGTCACCATCAACTGCAGGCTCGGAATTATCGGTGAGTTTACTGGCACCAGCTTGAGAAAGTCTCGTTTTTCAAGGCAGCATATACACCTGTAGACTCGCGCCTTGTGGACTTGTGCCCTCCATACCCTTGGTGCTTTCGAACATAAGAGAGAGGTAGGCGAAAATGTGTTGGCGGGCTAGTTGTTTTATTATGTTTGAACAACGTGAGTGATTGCGCACAAAGTAGAGCACGCACACGCACACACGCTCTGTGTGTGTGTATGTGCGTGCTCTACTGTGTCTTTGTTCAGTCACGCTGTTTAGACTTGACATCAGCAAGATAGTAAACAGAGTTACATTCTAAGCCTAAAAGTAATGTAACTCTTTGAGTGAGGCGTCCACGTGTGTACACATTTGGACCTATTGAATAGAGCCCTAGATGAGGTAGTAGTACCACAAACACTTTATATTTGTCAATATGCAAGTAACAGGATAGCGGAGCAAAAGTCATTGGCGCCACGTGGTCTGGCACTTTTGCCGTCTGTGTAAATACTTCCAAATAATTGCAGAGCCTTTGAAAATTTTGAAACTTTAACACAAGTCTACTAAAAACTCTCCGACAGGTGAGTTTTATTGCAGCTCATGCATAGCAAAAATGAGAAGAAAGTAGAGTTGCTCTTTTATTCGGAATGATTCCATTAGAAAAAAATAATACGAGGATCCACACAAGATCAGGTCGCGACCTTATCATGGGCACAAGAAAGAAGACGGATTTAATGAGGAGGAACCTCTGTCAAAATTTCGACGGAAAGGAACACTCTTGAGGCGGGCTGTAGACACGAAAAACGGCTAACAAGTTTAACCGCGACAATAGACGCTGGCGTACCAAGTCGACCGAAACGCTTTTTTTAGAGGCGAAGCTCCTTAGGGTGTGGGTCATTCCCTCCTCTGTAATAGTATGCTGTAGTAGCCACTTCTAGTTAGTTTTAAGAATTGCTCACTAGATGGCGTTGTGTGTATATGTCCTTGGAAATAATATCACTAGATGGCGTTAGTGGTTTTCGTATAGTTGACGATTAAAGAGGATAGATGGCGCTGTTATAATTGGGATCGTCGGGCCGACGCGGTACTCGGAGTCGAGCACCGCAGGTGGACTCCATCGTGATCAACGATGAGGTGAACTTCACCAGAGAGGAGGTAGTCAGCTCCACAGTGCTCTCGTGTGAGTCGCACGCAAAACCAGCGCAGCCGGTATCTGCGGAGCATGCGGCGGCTCCGGTACTCACGGCGGCACAACCCATAGCCAAGGACGCGTGGCTTTCACAACTCACAGCAGCGTTCTGTGGCGATGCATGCGGAGGCGAGGCGTTGCGTCGAGCACTGATGTGGACTTCGGCGTCTGAGTAGGTGGCATCGTCTTCCTCTGTCGTGGAACGTGAACTGGCGTTGTCGCTGAGGCTGGGAGCGCCCGGAACACAAGTCGGCGACGCTCGTATCCAGCTCACGATCGAACACCCAGGATCATGCAAAGACATGACACGTGTTGTCACGTCTTTGCATGATCGAGTGGGCAATGTACGGGGGGGATTCACGGTTACCCGAATGATCCCTCCGAGTTTCGCCCACTCACCATCGTTCACTTCGTTGATATGCTGTGATTTTTTTTAGGGCTGCTACGTAGAGCTGAAATGCAAGAATATCTGCTGCCAAGAATACCCGCCTCAGCCGGCGGTCTAATTTTAACAGGTATTTGTTAGTAGCATTCAAATCTGTTTGTTTTCTTTGTATTTTATTTATTTTTTTTTGTGTGTGTGTGTAATTTACACCTATGATTCCGAGGTCAGTCTCCTAGCTCCCGACTCAACCGCACGAAACGTTCTATGGTTCGCTTGATGCAGAGAAGGCTATGAAACCACGAGAAAAGCCATAAAAGCCACGAAGAAAGAAAGCCTTGACGAGGAATCCCTGCAGTTAAAGAAAAGAGCAATGCAATAAATATCAGGGTAGCGAAACTAGGATATGCACTTAGTGAAAAGGAGTGCTTACGACAGCCGGCACAAGAAATGGTAAGAACGAATGCAAAAAACAATAATATAACTGTCCAGCACGAAGCCTGCGGCAAGACAAGTGTGCCGGTGACAGCTGCGACACAGTACGAGTCATATAATTCATTAACCTGTAATGTCTGCAGGCTCGCAGCTCCCTGAGCTTTCACCACCGGCAGAAGTTGGCGTTTCGTGAAGGGTCACTCCGGGCATTGCTCCGTTTTCTCTTTTGCGCGTCCTTGTGAGACTCCTTGCGTGGCACTGAAGAAAGGAATGAGCGGCAAAACAAAGAGACGTAGCAGTGAGAAGCCGGTGCGACATACGGCGGCTCCGACGCATCGTAGCAGCGCCAGATGCGGCACTAAGCTCAAAACCACCATCAGGAAAGCCCTCTCATTCCTCAGCACGGCAGCAAAGCCATTCATATCGTGCAAGGCACAGAAAAGAGCTTATCGCTTTGATTTACCATGGAATGACCGTTATAAGAGTTGCGGCACACCCGCATTCGCTTTCGCCTCTCTTTCTCTGAGTACTATTCTAGCAAGTCCTGTTTTTGCTGTGACTTTACTTCCCTCTTTTATTCTTCGTTTGGGCCGACTGATAAGCAAGAGAGACACAAGCCAAGGTCATTGCTCCGGCTTTTTCATAGGGACTCCAACATCGCGAGGGAGGTACGCGCTAAATAAATCAAGATCCCGGTGTTTACCGCAGCACCCTCGTTACGTGCAACCTTGATTATACTTCTCTTTGCGGTATCTTTCTTTCTCATCGGTCAA